>RAHM01000157.1:251701-434467 GCA_003713295.1 Parotia lawesii | reverse complement strand
AAAAACCACCCTAATCAAAGAAATAACTATTATTCACTACTTCACAGTTAGAGTCTCAATTTTAACTGTCAGTAAACATATTCTGTCTTCAGATGATCTTGATTTATATAAGCACTCTCTGAGAAGTATTTCTTTCCGGAAATGCAGTTTCATGAACACTCAGAGAAACCCTCAGCATCATTTCTATAATGGACATTGGAAATAGACAAAAAATTGTCATATGTATTCTAAAGGAAAGCAATCCTACTTTTTGTACTCTACAATATTATTGATTCATTAATGTTGCCTCAGGAATACTCTTTACCACAGTATGTATCATGTCTAATACTTGACTCCAATACTACTTGTCATTCCATTCTTCAGCAAGATATTAAATAAAATGAATTGCCCTTGGCACAATGACAATGAAGATAAATGTCAAAACTGCTTCATCCAAAACTAAATGAAAAGTATCTCAGCATGCAAGCTCAGTCTGTGCAATCTTTGTGGCAGTAAATAACGTAATACCTAAAAATTTCAAACATCAGAACTTTAATTTTGTGCAACTTCTCTCCAACACAAAATACGTTCCTATAAATATAGATCTATATTAAAAAAAAATACCAGTGTAAAAAAACTTGCATTATGCTACCTTGGTTGAGAAAAAAAAGCTTATTTTGGTTTGAAAAAGGCAAAATATACTAAAAAATAGACAAATGCAAAAAAGACATGAGGTTTGATTAATACCAAAACAAAAATAACAGATGAGAATTTAAGTGGATAAATCTAGTCACACACATCAGCTGCTGCAAGTGTTCTTGGTATCCAAAAACTTCATGCTTCAGCAAAAATAAAACACTTTCAAAATATTTGTACCATCAAATTAGAAGAGCTTTCAGGCACCAGAATAAATAGTAGTGTAAAAAAAAATCATAATATTTAGAACCCTAATAGGTAAAATTTCTAACCTGATAATAATAATAATAACAAAAAACCCCACAACACGTCCCTATGGTAAATTGATTGTTTCTATGAAGATGAAGTATTACATGAAAACCCAGCAGGAAGAACAGCAGGTGATGACTGTAGTCTTTATCCTTCTATATCTCTGTAGTAAGTATACTTTTATAGATACGTGAGTCCAGCAGGTAGAAGAACAGAATGTATTACCTCTGCAGTTCAAGCATTTGAAAATCCCTATGTTCTTTTTTTTTTTTGCCTGGAGTGCTAATCCTTCTGTCCATAGAGACATCAATAAATTGCATTTCCTGTTTCAATCAAAACTAAAATATCATCCCTCAAGGCTTATACTGATGCCCAATTCCTATTAATAGGAGTCTGAAAAAATTTCAAAGGTATCTTTTAGCTTTAGAAATGTTCATGTTTAAATTACATATACTGAGTAAATACATCTGCCCATGTGTCTGGTTTGTCAGTATGATCCCCCCAAAAGAAAAATATACTGGTTGCTAGGGTAGGTTCTAAAAAGAAGACCTATTAAATATTAATGCAGGCAAGTAGATATGACAACCTAGTAATACTTGCTTGAATTTAAAAAATATGAAAAGTTAGGACATTGTTATCATCTATTTACCTAGGTAAAGTAAACTTTTCTTTCTAGTATCAGTGTGGTTTCTGATTATGACAAATGCAACAAGGCCAAAAAATTGTTTTTTCCTCTATGTGTTACAAAACTGCTGGTAAAAAGTGGTGTTCCTGTCACCTTTAAAGTTTATGCTCCATAAATATAGCCCTAAATTGCTGAATTTTTTAAGCATGACCAAAGGTCAAAATTTATCTCAATGATCTGGAATAAAGAAGGATTCATCTTAAGTAGCTTTAGTTAAAGTTAAGTGTCTAATCTAAATCAGCTTCCCATCTGCTCATGCTTCATGCCAGTGGAAGGATGTATATCCAGAAGGTAACTCTATTTCTCACATAATAGATCTCAAACAATGAGAAAGAAATATTATTTGTTCTCAGCTCTTTTCCCACCCACACTTGACTGAGATACTCACAGGAAAAAACAGTCCTAATTCTTTCTTAATTCAGGAGCTATCCTACAAGTAGCCAAACATATATTAATGACTCAATCTGCTGTTGACTGGGAAAAACCAATAGTGGTAAGGAATTTTAATATAAGTAAATCCTTTAGCATTATACTGTCTACAGAAAGCAGAAACAAAGTGAGAATAAATCATCTTTATACCAGTGGCAGGACATATATATTTTCACCATGCTAAGTATCCAGATTAAGTGGAAGTCCCACACAATTTAACTTTTTTCTGCCCTTCATACTGATTTTGTCCACACAGATAATCATCTACTTTCATATGCATATGGGTTAAGCACAAATTAATTAAAAGCAAATTCAGATAGCATATTAAAACAATTTCTATGCTTGCCTGCATGACAGACTATTTTGGTCTCAAAGCTTCATTCAGCATAACAGGAAATATTCAGTGTTTGCAAATTTCAAATTTTTTGAGCCTTTCTGCAGTAACTTGATCAAAACTTTTATACACTTAAAAACTCTGACAACCAAGTGTTTCCTGCTGAGTCATCCAGCTGTTTCAGGTAGCCTCTTATTCATACATTATTAAGCCTACCTTATTCATAGGTATCATAATGAGCAGGACACAGGTCTCTGAAAACCTGACTAGTACATCACAAGTGTAACTTTCACATTTTTCTTGGGATCTCACCCACCTTCTTTTGCTGTGTTCCTTGCTCCCAGTTGATTACTAAGCTAGTAATATTCAAATTCCCAGCTTCATATCCCATTTGACAACTTCTCTCCCATTTATAGAAAGGTTACCTAAGTCATGCTCCTGCCTCTGTGCTTGAAAACCAATCATAAATCTTTCCTGTCAGGTTACTGTATGCATCAAGACCTCTAAAGATGAAGACTGTGAGATATATGGCATTTACTCCTTGTCCTCTTCAGTTCCACAGCACTGCTGCTTCCAGTAGAACTGATTGTCATCACAAGACTGCGCCAAAAGCCTGCTGAGGGAAGGTAGGTGGTACAGAAGAAGCAGACATTTGTGTCATGTGAAGGAAATTCCTGACCGAGGACAGATCTGGTGTGAAACCAAGGAGGTGTCTGTGGAGACCCTCCAGGTCTAGGTCCAAGAGGATGCAACACGGATGATGTGATGGAGATCTGTTACAGCTTACCTGACTAAGATGACATCTCTGAAGCTATCTACAGACAATTAAGAGGACTCCCTTGATCAGCTGGTCCCTTAGTACATATGAGGGATTTTGATCACATGGACATCTACTGAACAGGTAATGCAAACCTTAAGCATCGTGGAAGGGTCTTCAGAGCCCTGCTTATGAATTTCTAATGTGAACTTAGGGACCACCCAACGAAATACTCTGTTTGACCACCTGCTCAACAAGGAAAAAACAGTTGTGAGTGGGATTGCAGATATTAGTTTGGGTTGCAGTGACCAGGAGAAGATGAGACCGTGATTTGGAGAAAGGCAAAGAAGGTAAGATGGACTTGGACTCTAGACTTCAGGACAGCAGATTTTGACTTATTTAGAATACTGCTGGATTAATGCCCTTGGATCCTCCTACAAGGAGCATCCAGAATAGCTACCTGACTTTTAAAGAAAAATTCTTTGGAGCTCAGGAAAAAAGTACCCCTTCATGCAGGTAGACCAGGAATTTCAATCAAAGGCCAGAACCACTATGCAGAGAACTTAAATGCTAGAAAATATACAGGAAGAGAAAACAAGGACAGAAATCAAAGGAAAACTGTAAAAGTATTGCTCATGCTGTTAAGAATAAAAAGATCAAAACCTGATGAGAGCTAAAACTAGTTAGGGACATAAATGTAACAGGAAGAGTTCTTACAAGTATGCTAATATCAGAAGGAAATTCACAGAAAATACATACTGCTTAACGGGAGAGACAATTGACTGATAGATTATATGGAAACGGCTGAATCATTTAATGACAATTTCACCTCAGTCTTGGCAGTCAAAGCCTACTTTTTAAATTCTGCACATACCAGTCTTGTTTTGGAAGCAGGTGTACAAGAGACCAAGAAGGCTGGGACAACATAAAAATGTAGAACTTAAGTACAGGATGCCAGATCAAACTGACTTCAAAGTGTTGAAGGTGCTGACTGAAGTTAATGCAAGGCTACTATCACCTATTAAAAAGCAGTATTCAAGAAAGTCTCAAACAACTGGAAAAAGGCAAATATTATGTTCATATTAAAAAGGAAGGGAGATCAAAGGAGCTATAAAAAAAACAGCCTCACCTTTTTCAGTGGAAAGTTCATAAATAGCATTCATTTGGAATTAATCTCTGAACACACATGGAAAACAATGCAATCGGGGACAATACACACTGATTTACCAGTGGTAAATCATGCTCTACCAGTCTTAATGACTTCCATGATGAAACACGGGATCAGTACTGGCGTCCCTTCATCAGGGACCTGGATTACGACATAGAATGCAAACCTGACGAACTTCTGGATGATGTTAAGAGGAGTGACTGACATAATGAATGCCAAAAATTCAGTTTGGTAGGATCTGGGGAAATTTATGGATTTTCCCTAGAGAAGTCTCATTATGCTTAAGAGGCAGAAGGGCCAAGCTCTGCACCTAGCGTAGAGTAGGTGTGGATGATGGAGAGTGACTGGATGAGCTGCAAGGACCCAGGCTGAAAGGACTCAAGGGTGATAGCTGACCACAAGGCCAACAATGTACTCTTGCCCTGAGCTGGATGAACTGTGCAGAACTTGCAGCAGAGGCTACAAGGGACCTAAAGAGCATGACTGACACGGGGAGGTTGAGTCAGATGAGCTGGTTTTAGCCTGGCAAAGTTAAAGCTAAGGGCCGTGTTGGAAGAAGCAGAGATAAACTCCTTTGCAGCAGTAGCAAACAATATAAAAGGGATTATAGAAGGGACAGTGGCCTTGAACAGCAAGCTGGATAGATCAGGTTGTATGTATGGAAAAATGTTTTCATGATCAAATACCAGGATATCCATAGAAAGTGTGGATGCACCATCAGAGAAGGTTATGAAGTCAAAGCTTTGGCTGATTACCTCCAAAGTGAAACCAGAACAGATTTTAACCAGAAAGACCTCCTAACCAGCAGTTTTAGTATTGCTTAGATTCATCTACCCTAACTGCAAAACTGTGAAACTTTGAAGGCAAAATCATGGTACATATTTTACAGTTTACAAATGCATATTATGCAGGCATCAGTTCCAGGAACCTAATGTTCAGTGTGATCTCTCCCTTTTCATGTCACAATTTAGATCTTTTAGCTATGTCTTATAATGCATTTTCAGTTCATTTGTGACTGCATCTTTCTAAAACAAATTTGAATTTGCTTACTTTTTTGGGTTTTATTTTTATAAAGATCTCCCTTTTGCTACTCTACCTTTTATCATTGTTTGTTTGCTCTCTTTTTGCACACAATAAAAAAATGAAGAAATTTTAAACCCTAATTAAAGACTTCTTTAAGTGTGAGGTAGGATACTCTATAATGTCAGATAAGTGATAATTTTGCAAAGTAGAAAAGGACTAGTGATTTCATTCAGTTCAATTCAATCCAGTCAAAACATCACATTGTTAGTTCAAATAGAACAAAGCCATAACCAGGCAGATGGAAATACTTCTCATCCATTTTCAAGATATTCTAAATTAACTTCTTCTTAGAAAACTCTGTTTAAACAGCCAATAGCAAAGATGGTGTCTTCAGTTAGCTTTTGCACACAAATATCGGGCATTTACTTTTACGTAAGATAAAATCAGTACAAGTTACTGAATTAAAATAAGTCTGTTAACACAAGATCATCCTGCAATATCTCCTTGTCAACGGAAAGAAGAGGGCATATGATCAACAGAAACAAATTCCCAGAAGATTAATTAAGTTAGTTTTATAATGTCACAGTGACAATTGTAGTTTGAAAACAGAAGAAAGAGCTAAGCAGAGGTGTCTTTTAGCAATATGAAAGCAGGGAGCATTATAAAGAAACTGGTGGAAAAGCAAGAATTTGTTCTAAAAATAGGTAGATGAAAAAAATTTTAAAACCAAACGTATTGTCCTGTTTCATCAATGCTACCACAACTGTAACGGTGGTACTCAGAACAGTAATAAGTATTTTGCTCACTAATTTATTATAAATAAAAATTTACTCACTTTTGCAGCTACAACAACTTAAAAACATTTTTCTCTAGGAAAAAGATCTTATTATATAATTATTTTTCCACAACCTATTTATTGCTATTGCAAAATCTGTTTAAATGGAAACAAATAATAGGCTAAGTCAAATAAATTCTGTTGTATTCCACATTACGTATAGATTTTGGTTCATTTATAATCTTAGATGGTCTAGCAATTTAGTTTGCAAAAGTTTTAAATTCTATTGGCTAGTAATACATTTTAGGTATCAATCTCCCTAACAAAATAAAGTGTCAAGGTCTCCAATATAAATAAAGGGTTTGCCATATGCCCAATTGCTGTCAGTTTGGTGGAAATGTGTAAAAACTCTCCGGTTATTCAAATGCAGGTAATTCAAAGGGAGTTTGGCCAACCAACATGGGGCTCAGATTCTCAAATTCTAAGCTTCTCCTTTTGATCATCCAGATGGTTTCCATTCACAACTTGCAATGCAACTATATTTATTGGTAAAGGATATTTATTTCAGTGATAAAGTTAAGGAAACAAATAAACAGACGTTATTTAAAGAAATACGTAATCACCACTAGTCAAAAGATGGCAGGTTTTTTTAATTTGGGATGTTTTACTTGCCAAAACATTAATCTCTCACTTGACATTTGTCTTCTTAATTACTACACACACCTATTTAAATCTCAGTAGCTAAACCTCAATGTAACAAGTTACTGAACTAATACATCGGTGAATTTTTAATAATGACATAACTTCCAGAACATCATCCCTTACCTGTCATGGCCTTTTTTTTTTTTGTGCTTTCCATATGAAAACTCTTGGCTGATTTTGCTAATTCGCTTGTGCGTCTATAAAGTACACAGTACACATTGCAAAAGCAGGATTTTCTGCCCGCTGGTTTCAGTTTATGCAGGTGGAATACCTGGGCTACAAAAGCAGCTGACAGTGATCCAGAACACACATGTAGAAATTCATCTTCATGGTACCCACACTGACACCAATGGACCTTCACTGAGGCAAAATCAGGATCACGTAATTTTGCAACTCTCAATTACTATTTTTGCTTTTCATCTCACAGCCCCTAAGTCCCGTAAACTTTCAGTATATGCAATGTGTTGAGTGAAAAGAGTTCCACAGCTTCCCTCCACACTGCTTAAATAAACACTTTTGTGTTATTTTTGAGCTTCCCAGTGGCTAGCTTTGTTTGATGTCCCCTACCCCTGCACACTTGATGCCATTCATGATCTTGTCACCCTACTTCTCTTTCACACCTCTGTTGAGCAGAAGAATCATTGCCTGCTGTCACTTCACTGACAGAATCTAATTGTACCATTTCATTTTTCTACGTTTTCATTCATTCTCTGAAGCTTTATCAGTTTGATGACACTTTTTTTTGTTTCTTTGTTTTCCAGTCAAGGAACTGGATATAGTATTTAAAAAGTTAAGTATCATGGCTTACTGCATATTTATTGATTGATACAATGACGTATTTAATGTTCTCTTATTTTCTATGCTGCTTTCCTAATAATTGTTAACTGTGTACTTGCATTTTTTCTGACCTTCTAAGCACAAGACCGAAATTTTCATAGAAAGATTTAACTGCTAAATATAACACTCAGTGAAATATGTAAAATATAAAAATGTTTTCATATCAGTTTACATTTATCTTTACTGAATTTAATTTAAAATTGTAATAACCAGTCATTCAGGCCATGTCTATTTAACGCCTTTAATAACTTAGTGTGATCACCAAATTTATCAAATAATGGTACACTACTTTTCCAGCATATTCACATGTTCAAATATATTTTGAGACACATGGACCCCAGTATATGTCCCATAGAACTTCACTCTTTGGCTCTGTCCCCTGTGAAAACTGACCAAAAAATGAGTGTTTTCTCCAGTATTTTACAATTTTTTATGAATGCAGGAACTCTCTTCTTAGCCAGCTGCAGTTTCCTCTGTGTTTTCTCTTAGCCATCTGTGCACTTTCCTGCAGTGTTTGGTAATATTGACACTGTTAGATGCATTCTAGTTCTTTTTAAAAAGGTATTATTATGGTTTAAACCATTTTGCCCAGTACTGATTTAATGGCCTACACTCTTTCAATCTAAAACTGGCAACATAGTTGCAATCTCACATCTCAAAAACTATCAAAATAGCTTTAAAGTATGAATTTCACACCACAGGTACCATTGGGCTATTTCATCCCTGAGTGTCTTTAAAAAACTTAGGTGCACATCCCTTCATTTTGTTTTGTACCACCTCAAACTGACAAAGCATGACTTCATATGAGCTCCCCCACAGAAAAATTCATGTGTGAGAATCTAAAAAAGTCCTTCTACAGCACAAGCAGAATTAAAATATTACAATTTTGTTCCTATAGCTTCTTCTAAGTGCTTCTGTTTTCCTTGATTATCTTTCAGCACTACAGACTTGCCTCTGCTCTTTTGTAGAAACGGAATTTCTTAACTCTTGTTTCTTTCAACTATTTTAGTTGAGAAATCTCTTAAGTAGCTTGGAATTGTTTTGATCAAACTTGCTGTGGGTTTGCTGTTTGTTTTTTTTTTTTTTTTAATTTATGTTCAGTCTTAAGAAGATTACAATCCTTACATTTTCTTTAAAAATCTCCATCAATCTGAAGGATGTCTTGCCCTCAGGATGCCCTGCTGATTAGCCGTGTGGTTTCCCTTTTACCCTTTCTCAAGCCTTTCTAGCTAAGCAGAATGTATTTGTTCTCTGCCTTCAATAATACCTTAAATAGTCTCTGTGCCATCTGCTGTGACTTGACCCTCTTAGTATTCCTTCCAGATTCTCCTGAAGTCCTTGTTTATAATTGTCCTTTCTGAAGTTCAGCCCAACTGTGGGGAGATTTCATGGCTTCTTGGCAGCCCTGCAGGGATATTGAATCTAGAGAGAGAAGTAATTTGAACAACATCCACCTGGCTTTTGCTTCCTCTCTCATGGCATCTTTAACTGTCCAGTCCACGAAAATTATTAATTTAGTCTCAGCAGTCTTCTAAGGAATCTTACTGCAAAGTATGTGTCACTCTGTTCAATCTACTTTTCTCTCTAAGATCCAGCCTCAGTAACAGCCTCCTGCCTTCGGCGGAGCTCCAGGGTAGAGTGACGGCTGTCCTTCACCCACCCCTCCTTAGACAATATCCTACCCCTATCTTGTGGTCAGGTTTTGTTAACAGCATCATTGCCTTGCTACGTACCCAGCACATCACTGATCAGAGAAAAAAATATCTGTCCCTTGGGAATAACTCATGACATGTGACACTCGGGGCAACCGTGCCAGGAGAGGGACGCTTTCATAACATCCTGGTGATCACCAGGTTTTTGTAATCCTTTTCTTCCACTCCACAAAAGACCTATTTTAAAATATCTCTATTTTTCTCATGAATGATGGTAATCCTTGTCTTTTAAAAAATCCAAGTGCTGAAATCATGTCTTGTAGACACGTCCAGAACTGTCAGCATTCTGTTTCACACACCTCATCATTTCAAGCCTATTGGCCACTTCAGGTGGCTTTTCAGATGCCAGCTAATGAAACAATGCAGTATTACTCTAGAACTATTTCTGTAGGCACTTCTTAAATGCATGACACATAAACCTACAAAAGGCCCCATCAGTTGCTGTAAGTTGAAAAAATTCTGCTGGTCCTGTCAGTATGCTTGGATGATCATAATAGAAATAACACAGTTTTTTTGCTGTTTAATGAGATAATCTAATTGTCTCCTCTGGTTTTAAACTATGAAAAAGCATTTCAGTGCTAATTATTTGCCAACAATTTCTGAAATTGTGTGTTGAAAAGCTATGTCATGGGAGCTTCTGCACAATATACAGATACCATCTCAATTTATATCCAATATTGAATACTTATCTAAAGATCTAATTTAAATCTACAAAAATCAAGCAACCTGGATTTCTCCCAGTGACACTGGTAGTTAAATAAGGCATGATAACATAACGTTGTATGAGTGTGAACACACACTGAAATTTACTTTTCAGCATGAAGTCCCAGTTAAGCAAAGGTGCAAATAACAGCATGTGATTGATGAGAACTATGGTTTGCAGTGTTATCTTCTAACTACATTTGTCACTTAAATTAGACCTACATGTTGGTATATGTTCATCATTTTTGCATTGCACACATTATATAAAACCACTCCTGGGACCAAGTAATTATTTTTCACATCTCATATATTTTCATGAAGAAAACTGTGCATTGTTTCAGGTGAGTTTTGTGCAATAAAATTTTTACACACAAGCTGATTTAGAACTCAGCATAGCAGAAAAGTATTTGCAAGTAGTAACAAATTATTCCACTGGATTTTTATTGGGCTATTTTCAAATACAGATGAATGCATTTTGTTCACAAAAAATAAGAGCTTTCCCAAGTGTTATTATTCGGCAATAATGAAAGTGTTCAAATTATCATTCTGAAATTTTCTTATCGTTTCAATAATGTTGTCCCTTCCTTAAACAACTGAATACTTGTCTCGAAGAACAAGCTCTCCAATTTTAAAACACAAATCATCCAAACAAGGAGAAAAACCAAACCAATGCCAGTTGTGTGTCCAAATAAGTTATTCTAATGACATAGAAACGACATTACAGTAAGAACACTATAAGCCAAAAGCTAAATTGTGTGTGAACAAAACACAGCCATCATTCTTTAACAAATACAAAGTTTTCATTTATCCATTGCACCAAAGGAAATTGACCACTAACTTTCATGAAAAGAGTCAAATCATAGGACCATCCCTATTTTTACCAAATGAGGGAGTCTAACATAAACTTATTTAATTTTCCGCTTTCCTGACAAACTTCAAAAGCTGTTTATGGCTTCAGAGTCACAAGCAAAGACAGAGCTCAGGTCTTTCACCAAAAAATACAGTAACATGAGCATCTTTTGCAGTAACAGGACTTGTGGCACTTACTTCAGCAGAGCTGGCATTTCATTCATGAGCAGGTAAGGGTGCCATGCGTGCACACACACACAAACATACACGCATAACACTTGTTAGCACATTAGAGCAGAGCAACATATTTTTAGGATATCTGCCCTTCACAAAGTTAACCCACAGGTTTTTTTACTGATTTTTGTTGTTGAAATGTATTTTTTCTGTTAGTGAGCACTTAAACGGTTCCATAAAGCAATGAACTGAAAGAAAAGCCTATTCAACTTTATAAACCAGATACATATAACTGGATTTAAGATGAACAATTCAAGTGAACTGGGAACCAAATGCACTACTTTTCTCTTAAAATTACACATAGGCTAATGGACTAAGAAAAAAAGGAAAAAAAAATTATTCAAAACAGCTCTAGCATTGAAATGTTCAATAACTCTACAACAAAACACTGCATTAGATGGATAACAATGACAGTTCTTAACTGTAAACTGTAGACTGTTCCAAGAAACAACCTATAATTCTGTAGCTTTTCAAATTACGAGTAAATAGTATCAAATTCATGGTCTTGTCAGTATGCCAAAACAAACAAAACACCAAACAAAAACCTTAACACACACGCACCCCAGAAAAACCCAACCCCCCAAATGACTAAATCAGTTTTTGAGTAAAAGGAGACAGCTGGCAAAAGGTCTCTGTATAATTTGGGAAACCACCATTATTTGACTACATTCATTTCATTCTTAAACATCCAAATTTTCACCTACTAAAACTCACTGATAATAAAAACCCTATCCCATTATATATTTAATTTCTTCCTGTGGATATTAAAATAAACTATGTTCTGAAATTAAGAGTTAAAATACCTCCTTTTGTTTTCCATACATATTTGCCTATATAAATATACTTCATCATTTTACAAATTACAGTATTTATATTAAAGCTTTCATTCAGCAAATCATTACAGCTTAACAAAGAACAAACAATTCCTGTGTTTTGGTTCTGTCTTTAAATCACTTTTGGAGATAATGAAAACCAGCCAAAATGAGTGACTGCAAATAATACAAACAACACATTTATTTAGAAAAATAAACTGAAAATGTTGCTTGTCTGTTAGATTTCTCCATGAAGTATAGACAAATGGCTAGAAAAATTTTATGTCAAGTACATATTACAAATGACTTCTTTAGCAGTAACGGGGACTAAATGTCAATGTTCAATAGGAACATTTTTTGATGTATAATTCAATAGACTAAATTTTTCAGCTGCTAATATGATAAAAAAAATGGATGCTATTAAAAAAGATTATATCCCCTTTTCAAATACACCTTATCATGTTGCTGCTTTTTCATATATATACATATGTATATATGTATGTATATGCATGTATTTATTTCATCCTAAGAAAGGACCATAATCCTTTCTGTGAAGAGATCCCCATAGTGAAAGAGAGCATAACTGTCTTTCTTCAGTTCTAACTTTTTAATTCCTTTTGGAGCCCTGGCAAAGTATAGCTTGTTATGGTCAAAAATCTCCTGGGGCCATCTGTGCAAATGGTGGCACACATCATTACCCTGAATGGAAGTGACAGTGCAAATACTAGAAGTGCATCGAGATGCAATCTCTAAGAGCGGAACTTCCTCAAAGTTGGGTGGAGGACAGGAGACAGCATCCTTTTAAGTGACTGAACTTCACTTATGCCCTGTTCCTGTATGGCTTTGAATATATACAAGGGATGACAGAGGTCTTCTTCCCCACAGACAGTAACATTCCTCTGTTACAATAAATGTATTCATTTTCTGAAATTACGTAAGTGCTTCGTTTCTCCTTCTGGCTACATGTTGAAATATTTGTTGATGCTGGCTGTACCCATAAAAAACTCGTTGTTTGGTACTCTGGTCGCTCAGCACAGAATTCAGGTGTCAGGCTTGGAGACAGCAGTTTCTGCAACGGGGCAAGACATTTAGTTCTCTTATCCTTTTTTCCCACTGAACGGAATTTAAGGCTGTGGCTTTTGGCAGGACCCAGCTTGTAGCTATCACATCTGAGAAAGATGATTCAATGCAGATTACACTAGCAATCAGTTGTGCTCTGACTTGAAGGGTTTTTCCATTCTCCACTAAGGGTCAGCTTCCCGGTTACTTCTCAGATCTGGCCTGCAAGAAGTCACAATGATGGATCTGATATGCAAATTAATTGACGTGCCTCCAAATATAGATATTCCTTCAAGCCTGAAGGTGCTGTTAAAAAGAAAAGAAGGGCAAAGTTATAAAAATGTTACTTTAAATAGACAAGTTAATAAACAAAACATAATTTTGAATTATCATTCCATTTTTCATGTAAGCAGCAGATCAAAAAAATAATGGTATTTTGAAACTTGATCTTTTATAGTTGCACTTTATTATGTATGCAAGCCTTGGTTCTATGCTGGGGTAAATGGGTTTTGCCTCAATGGTGTCTTTGAAATCACATTATTTACACCCCCTGTGAAATCTGGACTCTAATACTTGTTCATAAATTAAATAGAAACTGAAGTAAGCAGAAGTTCCCCTCCTGAAAAGTAAGTTTTCTAGTCACTAAAATACTATATAAAATTCTGATTTGGATCTTTCACATGCCTTTTTGTGAAACTGTTTTGATTTGTATAAAACACTAATAACGCTGCAATCTAATGCTGAGGTTCACTGACTTACTGAGTTTTCCTAACTTTATTTATTAGGCAAGATATAGCAGCAGCATCAAAAAAAGAGATCTTAGAATACTTACGTGTTGGTAGCTAGGACACTAATTTGGGTTAAAGGATTAAATTCACACCTCCTGAGGAAAAGAACGACAACTTCCTCATCCAGTTTTGGTGGTTTACACCCAGAGGTACATACTTCAAGGAAGAGGAAAATCACTTCTTTGCCATTAGTTTTGTGAATCTAACCCCTCATTCACATTTCCTCTTACTTCTTATTGACTTGAACGATTTAAGCTGATAAAGATTGTCAAGGGGTAGGATGGAATTTCACTGTCAGACAAAAAAAAAGGAATCTGAATTTGGTGTAAGGTAAACCCTTTTAGTTTCTTTCCCCCACCACTCAACAAGAAAAGATAAAATATTTAGGGAAACTTATTTAACACTCAGAATTGTTACAGTGACCCAGTGTAACCCAATTGTCTAGCAAACATGGTATAACAAATCTGTGACACCACTGGCTTAGCAGCAGTTTTTTTCCTAGTCAATTATTCAGGGTTTGACTCGCACTGTTAATGAAAAAGAAGAGTGTCCTAAACATCTGTTAGCTGCTTATTTTTAAACTGAAGACAATCTTCATATCACTAAAAACACACAACACTTTCTCAGCTGTCATGGTTTCAAGCTTCAATTACATTTGGGCTAACGATTCCTGTACGTTATTACCTCATAAAAACCACAAAAAAAGAGACAGTATTACCCTCAAATGCAGCTTAATTCTCAGGAACAGGATGAACATGGTACAACTAACAAAACATTTAAAAGTAATAATGATAATAATACTCATGAAAGAGACAACACAAATAGTATTTGTTGTCAGAAAACAGTTGTTCCTCAAACTTACTTTTACTGAATACAGTAAAATACAATGCTGAGCACTGTAGACATGAAGAGCAATATGATTTTTTCTTTTCCTCTAGGTTGCAATTCATAAACATAGACAATATCGTGCTGTTGTGGTTTAATCCCAGTCAGCAACTACGTAACATGCAGTTGCTCCATCAGCTCCCCCACACACAGTGGGCTGGGAGGAGAACTGAGGAAAAAAAGGAAAAACCCGAATAAAATTAAAATGTAATAATAATAATAATAATAATAGTGATAAAACCAACTGTAATGGAAGTGAGACTACAAAAAAAGAGAGAAATAAACCCCACATAAGACAAGTGATACACAATTCAATCACTCACCACTTGCTGACTGATGTCCAGCCTGTCCACAAGCCATATCAGCAGCTCCCACCCAACTCCCCCCCAGTTTACTGGACATGAGTTTATGGTACAGAATATCCCTTTCACCAGGTTGGGCCATCTCTCCTGGTTTTGCTCCCTCATGGCTTCTTATGCACTTCCTCACCGGCAAAGCAGAGGAAGCCGAAAAGTCCTCGGCTTAGGGCAAGCACCACCCAGCAAAAACTGAAACACCACTGTGTTAATCAACATTATTCTCATACTAAATCCAAAACAATTCTAAGAATAAAATTAACTCCATCCCAGCCAAACCCAGGATGATTGCTTACAAAAACCAGTAAGAGATTTATTGAGTATACCTGAATTTCTCCGTCATCTCTGTCATTGAGTTGTCAACCTGCATAATTCAATTCATTCCAAGCCATACAACCATGTTACATCCACGCTCATTTCATCAACATTCTATCAAGAAAGAAAAGACTGCCTTTTTTTCTTTACAATACCTGTGCTAAACAGTAAAAACTATGAAAATATTTTGCACCTTTCCACATTAATAAAGAATTTGTTCAAATTAAAAATTATGGTGAACTTGCTCAGTGGAAAATTCATTAGGTAGCAATGCCTGCATTAAAAAAACAGCTGTTCCTCTTGCTACCTCCCCCAAAAATCCATAATTGCAAACCATTATTGTACACATGAAGAAGTGAGCAGCAAGAGAAAAAAGGCCAGTCACTAAACAAAAAAGTACCTACTAATTACAGATTCCTATCCTGAACCATCTAGTTTTTAATCCTATGGTCTGTACTATTTTTGATACCAAGGCTGTGCATTCATGTCTCTATATTTAATCCATCATTATAAAATCACTTCCTTACACCATACCTTGTCAATAACCTCCTAGTAAAAAAACCCTGACCTTATTAGTCATTATCAGGGAGCTAGGGCTCAGACAATTTGCAGGAGACCATTTTGTTCACTCACATCCCTTCCCCTTTTCAGTACTTTGGCAGCATCACCATGACATTCTCTTCCGTCTACAGCATCAGTATTAAGTCCCAAAAGCCGGAGAGTCAAAGAAACCAAAGGCCCTGTTCTCCCCATTCAAAACCAGATAACTACTCTTCTGTAACATAATTTTACTTCTCTGCATGCGTTACCTGAAAACCACCTATGTCCTTCTGCTTTGTTCTGTTTGTCACAGTCTTCTTAAAACCTGAGAGTGAGTCTATCCCATCTACAATGACATTCTCCTTCTCATCATGGCCATGACCATAGTGTCTCTGGGCAAACTGCTATGCAGAACCCTGTGGGTGGAAAATGTTAAGGGAAAAGGGTGCTGAGGGAAGCATCCTTTCAGCCTCACACCTATGAAATGGCTACCCCATTCTCAGATACAGAGAAACCACTGCATTTACTGGTCTTTATTTAAAGACCAATAAATGCAGAGGCATGACTGGAAGACACCAAGAAAATTATAGAGAAGATATCATAATCTTTGAACTGGTATGTGCAGTGATGATGCCAATGATCACAGAAAGGAATACTTTTAGTGAGGGTTTCTACGCTGGGCCTAGTGCCTTTTATCAAGAAAAAAGGAGAAAACAACTAGGAAATGCACTTCATGTTCAGTTGAGAAAGAGAGATTTACTGGATTTATACTAAGCCATGTAATTTACACATCATTTTAAGAGTCTGGTAAAAGCACCTGAAAGACTAGCCTAAATAAAAGCTTCATTATTTGGGCTATTTTAGCCCAGACAGTATAATTTGGCCATCACCTGCCTTAAGTACACTGCAAGTCAGAGCACATCCCAAGCTATTAGTTGTACTCACATATTTAGGATTACAACAGAAGTTCTTCTAGAAAAAAAAAAATTACAAAAAATCATATAGTAATAAGTCTTCCTAAACACAGTGCAGATATCTTCTAGATATTGTTTAAATACTAATGGCACCTGTTAAGCTGTCAGTTGTATAAATTACTTACTTATTCCTGAAAGATACAGAAATATTTAAATCCAGACATAGGCTATTTTATTTATATTATCTTAAACTTTTTGCTTTTTTGGATAAGAATAATTACTATACTAATTCCCTAAACAGAAGAATTATTAAAAGCAAAGGCAATGCGTCTCTAAAGTTTTGGGGATTTTTGTTTGTTTCTATTGTCCAAGAAATCCCCACCATGATACCTGTTGAGACATCTTTTTCTGTAAAAACTAAAACACCTAAATCTAAACAACGCAGGATGCTAACAAATCCACCACCACACTTCTTTGTAATTATTCCTATTTTTTTCCTCAGAAGCTTCAGAAAGCTTATTTACGTGCGATTGCCCATTCTACTGTTTCAATCCATAAATAATTTATTTGCCAACGAGCAAACAAGAAATCCTAGTTGTTAATTGGAAGGTTATCTCTCAAAGCTTTGGACGAGATTGCAAATGGCATGAAAAATGAAAATATTTACACATTACAAATGAAATGTACACATTTTCCTTTTCTTCATTACACACTACAGTCCATTTATGCATTGACAGCATGCATTAACTTCTACAATGGTATTCTTGTGATCTCACTAGCCTCTCCTAGCAACACTTCCTCAATGAGATTATAAAGTTCTTTGTCGTGCTAGTTTTGCTACCTCCAGAGCTTTCCCCATACATAGTTCTATAAAGATAATCCTGAATAGGAACCCGTAAATTATGTCAGACAGTATACGACAAAAATATTTACTAAATACAGTTATCTAACTGAACTCAAACTGTTTAAGTACTGTATTTGTAGACGCTTACTATCTTTGTCCGCTGGCACAACAAAATGAAGATCACCAGAACATAGGCTCTGAGAGCTACTGCAATTTTTTACAGCAAGACACACGCAACCAATGTCAGAGGCAACGTGCTTATCAATATATAAAACTCATAAAATCTCCTGTTTATTACTTATGAACTGCTCGCCAAATTAATGTGGTGCTCGTCTCAATCAAGTCCCAAACAGTTCAGATTTGAGAGAAGTAATTTGTAGGGCCTACGACATGCAATCAAGCCTTTGATTTTTTGGGGTTTTTTTTGTTTGATTCCACTAGTTTCCAATATAGCTGATATCTAAGCAACCAAAGTTACCAGGTGACAGGTGCCAGGTATCTTGACATCAGAGGAGTCAATAGGTTACATTAGGGGACGACATGATGAATGCAAAATACGTCAAAACTCCAACTAAGAAAATGCTAAGAGGGAAAAGAATGGCACTGGAAAAAGTCCTAATGATGTATCCTGGGAACACCTGGCAGTTTTGTTCACTGGTCAGAAGCACCACACCTCTTAAAAGAAGCATATATGCATTTTGAGTAGTATGTACAGGAGGCACAGAAAGCATGTATAAACAAGCACTTTTAAAATTCCTCTGACATATTTTTGGCAATGACAATACCTTTCTGTTTACCACTTTCAAATTTTAGAAACACTTTTATCAAGTCATTTTTCTGGACATTCTTCTGATTTGCCCTTTTGGTCCCTTAGGTGTTGGAAAACTGTTTTGGTGATAATGTAATGCATACTTTAAGATAGAATTGTTTATGCCAAGTGTGAATACAGTCCTGGGAAGCTTATTTATTTTCTCATGATTTTTTGGATATGTTATGTTACATCTTTCACGAGAAAAGTACTCACAAATATTTCTGGGAGGGTGGTTTTGACTCATTTTGTCTCTCGGATACATGTTTACCAGCTCCCCGAAAATTATTTTCTCAAAAAATCATCTTGTACTTAACTAACACGCAGAGAAAAAGAAAGAAGTTATCAAGAAGATGAAATCAGCTTTCTCCTTGTACTAGAGTATAATATTTGATCTACGCATTTCATTTCAAAGTAAGAAGCTATAGCTTGTCCCAATATTCATTTGCAGATAGACTTGCAGGCTTCTGATGTAGACTTGCTTAAAAAGCAAGTCTAAATACGCATAAATGCTTTCTTATCAACTGTTGTAATAGAATATATATGTGGATACGTAAATATAAACATTTATACGTATATTTATGCATTATTTATGTATCTTATGTATTTGTATACATCGAATGTACATATAGATATATTAATTCTCTCTTTCTTCTACTCCTTTGGGCTAGATGCAGGACAGATCTTGGGCAATATCCGGAAGACTGCAACCAGTTAGACTGTAGTTTGCAAGGCCACAGCCACAGCCTTGGCTCAAGTGGCCACTACAGTTGTACCAATAGCAGTGACCCATGTGAGAATTAGACCGGGTGGGTCTCTCTCTACAGAAGCAGTCACACTGCAGCTTAGTTTCATCCCTAGAAGATATATCCTAGTGATAATATGGAAATTAATGTGAACTGGCAAACATTTTAATGTCTGGGGGTGGTTCTTCAACAGGAGGTATCAATTGTTTAGCTATAAGTTCATCTAAAACAAAAAGTACTTGAGCTTTACTTTATGAGGGGGTTACTGAAATAATTTGTACCATGTGCTCAGTAGACAATAATCAAACCATAAAGCTAGTCTTGCATATGAGGCACTTCACTCTATAAAAGAAAATCTGGCTGCATTTCTGGTTTGGTTGCAGGGTTTTTTTTGAGATCCAAGCAATAATTTTAAACAACATGTTACAAGTTAGCATTTTATTTCACTCTGTCCTTTTCAAGCTCTATAGATTTCTGCTTATTTTCAGAAAACACTACAAAACAAAAAATAAGAGTTTTGATGCTTGTTGAGGTTTGGCTACGCTTGTGAAATAAATAAACCCTACATTGCTAGTGGTGAACAAAAACTTGTTTATTCAGTGCCCTTCCCTGAGTATGGAGGGATGCAGATGAATGTCTACCTAAACCTGCGGCTTACTGCTGCTTTCCCAAATTAAGGCTGTGTATCTGAGTTGCTCCAAGGGAATCTCCTATGGTCCACGGAACACACCAATTCATTCTTTCTGCATTTATTTTATATAAGAGCTAGCTAATATGTGATACTATTTTCATCTTTCTGCCCTTATTTTTGCCCTCCTTTTCATGCTGAGTCAAAGCAAATTTCCTTAATTAGTCTGAATGCATATCTGTGTCAACTAGAGGTAGAACAAAGATTAGTAAAAGAAAGAGATGCAAAAGACAGCTAAGTCCATAATGTATGCAACATTTTAATTCAAATGATTAGTGAAATATAGCTGGTAACACACTTGGGAAGGTGGTTACAAAGTTTGTCTATCTAGTTTAACATGGGCAATATCAGAGGAAGTAAATTTTGAAACAAAAATATCAAGGATGAAGTAAGGTTTGCATTTGCAATTACTGCCAAAGTATGTCACATCCAGTATCTAGTGCTGGGGAGTGCTTTATCAGTTCTGCACCTATTACCTCTTCAATTAATCTGAGGGCCTTGCCATCATTGCCTTCCAGTTCTTTGCAGAAAGTAAAAAATACACCCTGACACCCAAGAGAAGACACCAGCACCCCATATCCCATGTAAGTCAGTATTTTTTCTGTAAAAATTCAGATATCCTGTAGATTACTTTTGAAACAGTCAGTTCCTGGAGCTGACTATGTAACAGAAAACAGAATGATAATACAAATCCCTGTGAACCTACACTCAATGAATAAAAATAAATTACTTTGGTATACAGCATAATCTACATGACAAAGGAAAAAACCTTTTATCAGTCAGCGAAAGCGACATTAGAACCATTACAACTGAAAGTTCACACAGAATAGTTAAATGCTTTAAAGGACTTGCATCTGCTATTATTTAAAAACTTTTATGTTTCAATTTTTAGATTTTAGAGGTTTTTTATAATTACATGTCTTAAAGTAACCTGTGAATGGTTAGAAAATCATTCTCCCCAGACTACATCTTCCAGTTGACAGGTGTAACCTTTCCTCATTCAGCCTGAAGCTAGGAAGGATAGATGATAAGTGAGCTGGCAGCCCTCCATCTCCTTATTTTTAAAAAAAAATTGACTATATGGGTGAAAAGAGACATGTAGGAGACAATGTAACTATCAATATTTCTACTTTTTTTTTTTTGACATTTACTGATCTTTCATCTGTTTCAAATTACTCAAGTGATCCAGCAGCCTTGTAGGATTAGGGTACTTTGTGAGCCAAAAGGACTTAAAAAACATCAGAAAAAAAATCCATAAATTCTTTGATGCAGTTTTTGTGCAGTATTCCTGTTGAGGGATGAAATAATTTGTGATTCTAGCTAACCACTCGCCGTTCATTACCATGTGCTTTACAGAGGTTACTTTTTCCTTTATCATTTGGCACAAATATTTTGCCACACAAGAAAAAGTATTAATTTCATTGACAGTAGATATATGGAGATTACTGAAATTACATTATCCTGGTCTCCCTAAACATGCCAAGGTGACTAAAGGCTCACAATGATTCATTGTTATTACTATTCATTATTATTCTGGTTAGTCAAAATACCCAAATTCAATTCTTTTCTTTAAAAGGGGTTTCTGTGATATTGCTGGACACTGGGATGTTCTGTCTTTGTTGTTAGGAATTCTTAGCTACCACAAATTATTGAGCAGCTCACAGCTGAATCTTGGGCAGAAATCTATAAATGCAGTTGAGGTCCTGAGGCCAATGAATAGAGTTTACTACAAGTCCTCATGCTTCAACAGCCTATTGGAAGACTTCTCACCCACCAAACACAGCCCCTTTCCAGCACAAGGCAGAATAGAAAGCGTTCTATCAACTGCTTGAGCCTTTCTGCATCGTGAAAGGAAAAAACTAAAGCTTCTACACATTCATTTACCAAGACTTAACGAGTTACTTTCTTGAGCTCCCAAAGAAATCATGGTATGGGGAATAAACTGAATAGAAAACACAACAGAGACTGAATATATTTCTAGATTGGAAGGTGAAAAAAGATCAGGAAATTATTTGGTGTCTTCATATGCATTGTACTTTCAGCAACAACGAAAGAAATCAGCCTGGCATGACGTTTACATTGAAGACATTTGAAAGTCTCCTTATGGAAAGCTCTATATATTTTCCAGGAACGTTAACCTTGGAAAGAGCTCTAATTTTTGATTACTCTACTAGAACGTACGTGCTTTCAGGATTAGAAAAATAAATACAGGAATTTATAACTTTTGCAAATATACAACGATTCAATGCAAACTTTCCCTTTACGGGGTCAACTTCTGTTTCAACAGCTCTTGCAAATACCTGTATATAAAACGTGAGATGGTCCGGTGCACCCTCTCTTAAAATGTACTTACTAGCTTTCTTACCCACCACTCCAAACACAACAAAATATACACAACTGACATCAAAAAGGCAAAAACAGCAGTTCATCAGAAATATCAGAATTTAAATTCTTCTTAGGCATTCAGAATTATACCTTTTAATTTATTCTGAGCAGTCCTAGAAATGCGCTTCCAGAACTCTGTTATGTAGGTGTGATATAACACTGTTATATGCGTTACTCATCACGTGACAGGAGCAAAAGAGGAAAGAAAGACTGCTGAACCCATAATTTGGACAATTCCCTCCGTTCCAGTCATAATGCGCTCTGTTTTGTTTTGGTGGTGGGTTT
Source organism: Parotia lawesii (assembly GCA_003713295.1). Taxonomy (NCBI): domain Eukaryota; kingdom Metazoa; phylum Chordata; class Aves; order Passeriformes; family Paradisaeidae; genus Parotia; species Parotia lawesii. The sequence goes on along the minus strand of RAHM01000157.1, from coordinate 411,911 downwards.
TAGTTTTTCGGGTTTTTTGTTAGTTTTTCTGTGTTCGTGTGTGTGCGTGCACGCGTGCGCAAAGAACTGTGTTTTGGACAGCACAATGGAGAGGGAAAGTATTTACTAGAAGTCCTTACCTGATTAAAATAGTGATGACAAATCAAATGGCTTGGTGTTTCTCCTGCAACACCAAGAAGAGAAGGGGTAGCTTTGGCCTGACGAAACTTTCTTCTACAATTAATATTGAAAAATAAATCATTCCTCACTATCAGTTCCCCTTTTAGAAGTTATCTAAGCATCTCTTAATGCTTCATGTCTAAAAGAGCAGCTAAGTAAGAGCAATACAATATCTTTTCAGTGAAGAAAACTGGAACAGTTGTTTTTATGTCCAACCCTTGTATTTTTTATCCACAAATATGTCTTGGATAAAAACCCGAATCATCTGTATCAATAATTGGAATGATATAGTTACTGCTTGCAAAGAAATCCTGAACTTTCTAAATACATTCCCTAGATAAAAAAAAAGGCATCAGTTTGTAAGCATCACTGAAACTAAAGACGCTAAATTTACTTTTGTAAACTGTTTTACCTGTGCCACAGTGGTTTTCCAATAAGAAAACAAGGAAACAGAAAAACAGGAAAAAACATAAGAAGCTCTTAGCATGTGAGCATATAAATCACTGCACTAATCACAACTGTAATTCAGCAGTCAGCTGAAAGTTCAGTGATGATGTAACACAATCTTCATGTACCCCATCAAAACTGCAAAATATATAATGGACAAATGACAAGCTGACAGCTCACTCCTGAAAAGCCTTTTTCCACACCACCACCAGACTCCATTTTGAGTGAAGTCTTACCACTCCTCCCACCAACACAGAGTGTGTGCTGAACAGTAAATTGCTAGCTACATCCTTCTGAAATCTTCTATTAAAAGTCTCAGGGTAACTGTGAAATTATTTTACTTTGAGAACCAAACTTTAGACTATTTTAGGGAATGTCTAAACTCACTCCAGGAGAGAATGGTTGAAAAGACACTCAGCTGCCTCTGTTGCTGCAATGAGTGTCAGGTAACTCCACTCATCCACAAGAGAATATGGCTTTACTTAAAGGGCTGGGGGAGAGAAGTTATAGAGTCAGAAGACTTCACCTCCTCTGTAGCTTGTGAGAAGTCAGCTTCTGGTGTGGCACCTGAGCAGGAAGGACATGAAGACAGAACGTGGTGAGGGTTTTGCTTGCTGTTTATGGTTGTTGAGAAAGCAGGAAAGCTGGCACAAAGCATGACCTGGCTGGTGATCACATTTGCAGAAGCAGCAGCTCAGGCTCTGAAGGAGACCTGATAGGAAACTGTGGGTAATAGGGAGGCTTTAGAGGTGATGCCCCGAACAAGTGCCCTTGGCAGTGTATATGTACCTGCTGGAAACACTGAAGAGGGTGTGTTTGTGGAGGTTGCAAAAGAGAAATTCACTCCATCCTTCAGGCATAGGATACAGCAGATGAAAAAAAGGATGCTCTGTCCTTTCAGCATGATACTTACATTGCTTTTCCAAAATCCAACTATCATCTCAGTTCTCTCTCTTCTTTTGCAGCACCTTCCTTTACCAAAATCCCAGAGAACCCATGAGCAGCTGAAGCCACACCGCTACATACAGAAACACAGAGCATGCTTCAGACACAGGGAAGCTGTGAGTTCAAAATGCCTCAGGCAGAGGAAGCAAGTCAATTTGGATTTCTCTTATCTCTAGCAACAGAGGGCAAAAGAAAGGCAGTCTATAAACACCACCTCCTTCTCCAGCAATTTGTAAACCTAGCACATCTGTCCCATGCTTTATTTACGAGTGAATGAAAAACAATTGGATTTGTGTCAGATAGAATATCTAAATGCTGAAAGGAATGACAGATTTCAGTTCCTCATTCTAGCTGTACAAATACACAGTCCATGTTTACTTTCACTGTGAGTCAAAATTCACTGGCTTTCCCTAGAGTTATAACTAAAAGGATGGATACAAACAAACCCTTTGGCCCTGCTGGCTTACGTTACTTGGAACAATGCCACCTCAGACAGTGAAAGTATTGGAAAACTAAAACTGCCACTTTTTCTTTTTCTTTCTGACTTTTTGACTTATTTTTCTTTGGACTCTAAGACCAGTACTGTGTTAACTATATTTCTCATGTTTCTAATTTCAAGAGAAATATTGCAGTAGAGCTACAGATAGCAACCAAAAAACTGAACCTTCTATCTTGCCTGTGGGCTGAAGTCAAATTATACACTAGTTAAAAAGGGGAATTACATGGTATGCAAGGATTTTCTACAGCAGAGATTAGAGGTGAATAATTCTTTCCATGTATTATTCTCCTTCCTTTACCCCAAATATAGCTCCCATAAATAAAAAAGTTCAAAAACTGAAAACTGTTTAAGAGTTAGCTGAGCACACTACTAACTGATAAGGATGCATCAGAAGTAGCTAAAATTAATATTGTGCTTTAGAAGTTTTAATTGAAATACAACTCTTCTGCTGTTCAGATAGAAATTCTTTTATAAATATATGTATAGAAGCAATTAGTAATAATTTTATTTTTATTGCAGCAGTCCAATAGTAGCAGTACAAAAACTAAGTTAGATGATAGTATCTCAGATAATTATTTTTCCGTTTAAAAAACAGGAAATCAGAAAAAAGTAACATAAAGGCTTTTGCAGAAGGATCAATATGCTCTTGATCTTGATCAAGACAGTACCAGAAAGTTCTCTCAGAAAACCACAAGATTACACAGATAAACCCCCTTTGTTTAATAGGATTTTGAAATAAGGGCCTGTTAACTGAGATGGAATTAGAAGCAAAATCCAAGGAGGTTATTTATTTTTTCTGTATTCAGTAAAATGTAATTCCTATTGTTGATTCCTATAACAATCTGTACGCTAATGACGGTTAATAAAATTTAAATTTCTTATATAATTTCCCAGCAATTACAAAAACTATGTTTAAAAGTCCCCTAAGGTGATGTATTCTTAGTGAATTCAAAATCTGGCTTATATTCAGAAATTACACTTATTCATAAAAATATTAGGTACCTTTCAGTACTTACAAAAATGCATGGGTACTTAAAAACTCATTTAAAAAATCATCTGAAGTAATCATTACTTGATTTAATGCTTTTACAATAGATTTTTTTATTTCATTCCTTCTGTCAGTGATAAATTGATGGGTTTTGACGGAAGATATGGAAGTAAAATTTGTATTAACTGTATCGTGCTGAATCATTTATGCTCCATGTGATATAGTGCAGATTGATTTCCACCTTTCAAACCAGCCCGTAATACAGCAACTACATGAAAGGACACTGCACCTCTCTCTGGGTTGTTCCACTCTCTTCACTGTGGTGATGCCTCAGAATAGGTGGACACCTCCCCACCTACATAAGCCCTATACAAGCCCTACACCTGGGCTGACAGTACAGCCTGGACCACAGGTGAGAGACCTGCAACAGCAAGAAACCAATCTTCAAGAGCTGCAGACATAGTCCCATGGCAGAGATAGGGATGACTTGTACTGCCTCTTTGCAGACTCCCCAGACTGTCTACACCACCACCACCACGGGGTGCAGACACAAGAGCCGGCTGGGCATGGTGTTCCTGCCCCAACATCCTCTTGTATGCCACCTGCCTGGCAAGTCTCTGCTCCTGTGAGGGCAGGCAGGCTCACAGCTAATGTGCATCAATTCAGTATGGCACGTGCTTTTACTTGGGAAAATCACCATCCGAAAAATTCACAGACTTGACAAAGAGTAGTGGTTTTATTAGCAGTCATTTTATTTCTTCTGGTATTTACTGGAATACTTCTATCAAGGCATTGTCTAATGCAGGTGGAATTTGCTTCTTGAAAAAATGCAAATGTCCTCTCTGTGGAAATGTACATAGTCTTGAAACCTTCTCAACATGTTGACCCTTACTGCTACTGTTACATGACTGCTTTGAGTGACTAGAAGACACTCCAATATTTCTGAACTTTTCCTAAAGGGTGACACTGTTATAAAACACTCATGTACAAATGGGCCTATCTGTCTAACCTCTCTGCACTTTAATCCTTCCACAGGCATTTATGATCCTAACATTCTAATTCTTAGTCTAAACTTAGGTCTCTTTCTTTTCATTGACATATAATACATATGAACTTATCACACCTGAAGGAGGTGATAACCTCCAAACGGATTGTTCCAGTTATGCAAACTTAAGTAAATTTAGGTAATGCTAAAAGTATACTAAATTTCTCCCAACCAATGGAATTTTTTTTTTTTATTTTGCTAGACATCTAAGTCTAGTGGTCCTCTCTTCAATTTGTCAACCACACAAATTGTGCTTTCTGCATGGCTGACCAGCCCTTTGGTCTTGCACTCTTCAACGCCCATTGATTGTTCTGACAAAGCTCCAATGAGGAGAGCACTCTCCCTGCCTATCACATGCATGTACCTCCCTCCTACAAGTTTACATCACTAACGACTTACAAAATTAAAACATTCACCAGTTACACAGCCCAAAATTCACCTCTATTTTCTGTCACAGTTTCTTCTTCGTTATGAATTCTCATGGATCTTTGGAAAAGTCATTGAGACTATCACCTAGCTTCTTCCTGCAGCTCCTGAGGAATTCCTCAGCCAATGCTGATCCTATGTGGGCTCAGCAGCTGATTTTCACTGAGAAACATGTTTTATTTAAGCGTGTAAGATCCAGCAGAAAACACTGTGCTGAAAACACTATGGTTTTCTACAGCATATGCATTACAATACAATGAATTTACAGTGCTTTTCATGGCTCAGTTCTATCTCAAAGCAAAAAAAGATTTGTGGAAGAAAATTAGTTAAAATAGTTAAAAATAGTTTGTTTTCCTCTTTGATAAATTACATGCCCTGCTTCAATTTAAATAATGAAAAGAAAAAGATATATTGCTATGCCTAAGTAACATTCCTATAGAGTATGGAATTTATTTATGTATTTCACACTTAAAACAAACACACCTATAAAAATACATTGAAATAGTATTTCCAAGTCTGGTTGGGTTTTTTTCCCCGTTTTTTTTCTAAAATGCAAGGTTAATTAGCAGTAACAATGCAATTTGGCCCTGGTGTCAGATGTCACAGCATTAATTATTACAGAAAATACATAAAACAACATTACTCAAATCCTAATGCACAGGAGAGATATTCATTAATTTTAAGAAGGTTTTAGCACAGAATCCTAGGTTGAACATAAAAACTAAGATGAGATTTTAATGTCGCTACATCATTAACTACTTTAGGGTGTATTTCAAACCCATAAAGCTATCCCATTTCATACCCACGGCAGAAATCACATAGCGGGCCAGAACTTTCTAAATAATGTATTTAATAATTTATTTATAGGATATCTAAATGCAAATAGCTCCAAAGGATTGAAAAGCGTGTTCTCATATCTAACCCAGGGTTTAGTTAAGAAATGTTCACACTAGTTAAAATGTCAATGTTTTAATCTTACTTTCTATAGCTTCATCTAGCCTACAGAGATTAATAGTAACATTTCAGGGAACTATTAAGAGATATATTTTCTTCATCCCCTACTTAATCTCAATAAAACCTGTTGAATGCACAGCTAACCATTATATTGATACATTTTAAAAGTAATATGAAGATAACTTAAGACTCTTCAAAGCAATTAGTAAAATTATTATGTTTGCTTAAGTCATCTACCTGGATTGAGTGCCAAAAAAACCCATTAGTCACCTTACACTTTCTGGTAACCATATTTCTGTCTAGACACCATGCTTTTTACTGATGAGATTCCTGTAAAATATAAATTTCAACAAGCTGAAGTGCAACCAACATGTCTGAAGATAAGAATTTGTAGATCACACAAGATTTGCACTACCAGAAAGAACACATCAGCATACTAACATGTTTGTAGTCATCCTTAAATATTATCATTTGTGACCATCAGTACAGAGACTGCAAAAAAAAAAAAAAAGTTTTTCTTCGTGTTTGACTTTAATCATTCACATTTTCATAACAGGAATTTTCTTAACAGATAATTTTATTTATTTATTTATTTATTTAAGCATTATTATCCAATTTTGATCATAACCACAGGGCTGAAATTAGTTTGTACTTATCCCAAATGCTTGCATTTTATACAGCTAGTGACATAATAGACCACGACTCTGGAAGATGTTCTGGGCTACAAACCACACATTTCTGTCTTCATTAGAGACACACTGGGGGCAGAAAACACGTCACTTTTAACTAGCTCTCAGCTGAAGATGAATACTTCATTTTAAACTATTTTCTCAGTAATTGAAATTCTAGAAGTTTTTCCTCTAACAGAGTTTTCCATAAGAACTCAGAAATGTGGACTATCTGAAGTTCATTTCTGTTCTAGAATTAATTTCCTCCTGTGACCAGACTTGCTCTTAAATTCATCATCATTAACACTCTAAACCACTGGTAATACTGTTTTCTACCTGACCCATCTGGTTCCAAGAGAAGAAAAACCTGTGTGCTATTCCCATCCCTACTGGTGATCCTGCAATGAGAAAAACCCCAAATCATGTGAACAGCCATTCACTGTTTTTCCAACAATCCTCCATATCTCATAAAGGCAAAAAATACATCCTACAACTTATTCTGAAGGAAACTGCAGGATAAGCTTCTTGTTCAGGATGTGAGTACGATCTGAGAGGTTTCTGGGCCCCACAGAGTTGAATGCCACAGCCATGAAAATGTTGCACAGTATTTTCATGGTGATTTCTAACACAAAGTATTTCACAGCAGAATTCTCTGTTGAACTTGCCTACACAGCCTGTGGAGAGAAATCTCAGATACCCTTTAGACTTTAAGAGCACTCATGAGAGATAGGAGCTGCAGAAGCAGCCTCAGCAGTACCCATTTATCCCATCTGCTTGGAGGTCCTCCTGGGAGCAGACTGAATTTGTAAAGATTATATACCCTCATCTGGCTGTGACATCAGCTAAAGGAAGTGATGCTCCTCCGAGCACCACCTTCCCCAAATCTCAGCATTCAGTTCCACTGAGCCAGGACAGCAAAGAATAAAACACAAACAACGAAGTGACCACACTAGAACTATTACTATCAAATGCATGCTATTAGAATTGTAGCCTGTAATATCACTATCAAGGAACAAATAGAATGCCCTCCACAGCAAAGTGAAAAGCTTGCAGATTCAAAAGCATACAACAAAGCTGCATTTTGTGGAGTGGGGGAAATGGTAACTGTTGGGAAACTAAAATATAACGGAAGACGGAGAAAAACCTGCTTTGCTCAAACTGTGTTTTGATTTGCATCGTAAGTCTCTAGGACAGAATTTAATCTGATTATACATATAAAAATAAAGGTGTAAACCAAACAAAAGAATTTTCAGGGAATATGAAGTTCATATGCAGAACAAGAGTTCTCATGGGTGAATATTTCTAAAGAAACACTGTTACACATACTAAACTAAAGTTCCTAAGACACAAGATAATATAAGGAAAGAAAATATTGTATTTACCATGATTTTTACTTTGCTTTTATAGGTAGGTATCACCAGCCAACTGAAAGTACGATTTATTCTGTATATTCCATGCAAAGCAATTTCAACTGCACTATTCCAAATATTCAAGAAAAGCAATCACTTCCAGTAAAACTGAACAGCAAGAAACATTGCGCTGTCAAAGTGAAATATGGCAAAACGAAAAAGGAAATAATTCATTTCGGTTTCGTTCCTAAACATACCTGAAGTTTGCCAAAAGTTCTTAGGATTTCAGGTAGTGACGTGGTACAAACCCACTAATTTACCTCAAAAGGCTCATTTCAAGTTTACCTACTCCTATGTAACATGTCACAAGTAAACCTGATAACACAGCTGCTCATAAAAAAACCCACAAGAACAAAATTGTAACTTACTATCTTGAAAAGTCTGTTTTTAGTGATTATTGAATATTAGAGATGCCTTTACTCAATAAAAGCTGCAGTTTACAACATAATGTGTTTTGGGTTTTGTAGATAGTGAAAAGACATTTGCAGGGCTGAGTCACTTTGCCTTGCTGACATTCACAGTTGGCTGGGATTCAGAAACAAGCATTCTTGTTCATAATTTCTCTGTGAACATAGATTTTCATAGTGAAAATTGACCAGATCAAATCCACTTGAAGTGCTTGCCCTTTTTTTTCTTCTGTAATCCATCTAGAGAAGGCACGTAGAAGAGAGAGGAAAGGGAGAGCATTGAGAGACGAAAGTAGATTTTAAATGTTAAGATATCCTTCTAGTAGTGAGAAAAGCAATGTTTCTTTCCCTCCTGTGATTGTATTTTAACCTGTCATCTATTTAGAAGAAAACCATGATTCCAAATTACTCTGAGTATGAGATTTTCCCCCACTGCTTTTGCTGAAACTATGCAACTCTTGCAGAGAATAACGCACAAGGCATTGAGAAAGAGACAGCATGACTGCAATTAATTAGTCACTATAGGCAATGGGAGGATTCTGATGAAAAAGGATTATAAACAAACAAAAATTTTATACCAAAACAGACTTGTTCCCTCCTCATTTCTATCCTAATACTGTGCTATCCAAAAGGATTTTGACAGCTACCCTAGGGCACTAAGCAGAGACATTATAAGCAAAATTGCTTTCTCAGGACCTGGAATGGGATGCAGTTTTCAGGTGGATTTGCCAGCATACTTCTTAAGCAGAATATGCTTCAGACCCAAAAAAGGCTTTCAATTTTTAATGTTAGGTTTCAGTAGAGCCCCTAGACTATGGTAATATTTGAAAAAGGCAATTTGGGTCTTCTGGATCAAAATGAAAATGATTTTCAACAGGCCTTCCCTTGGTCAGAATGTACCTCAAGGCCTCCTTTACCCTCAGCATTATTTGGTGGCTTCCTACAGGTCAACAATCCTCAAAAAAACTTTTCTTTGCTTTTTAATTTTTTTTAGTAAGTATCTGTTTCTTGATGTCTGCCAGTGCAACTATGCTAAATGTTCTCTCTCTGCTCAAAAATTTTCATTCCACACGCCCAAAATTCTTGCTCTGCAGCACCCTTTGCTCTGCTCCCAGGAAGCACAATCTGCCCGCATTACCTGCTGTACCTGCAGTACCTACACAGTGCCCAAAATCTAGAATGAATGAAAGGACAGACAGAGCAGTTATACCAGCTGTCACACAGACACATACAATGGCCTAACACAGTCACTGCAATTTACCTCATGAAACTAAAGAGCAAAAACCAGTAGCCTCATCATGGAGTCATGCCCAAGTCATCCATATAATTGACTCCACAGTTTGTATTCTTCTTGAGTGCTTCAACTGGTAATTTCCTGAGTATTTGCAAGACACAAGTAAGACTGGTATTTCTTGTAAATGCCTTTTTGTTATGTTGCAATATAAGAAAGCAAGTAGTATTTCCCAGGATCCACTGATGACTAATCAGTAACTAGCTAGCTAACTAGTTATCATAACTACTACTATAGCTATGATAAATATTATAACTATATGTAATTATTATTATCAATAACGATATAGCTAGCCAGCTACACAGGAGCAACAGAAAAGGCTGGATAATATTTTCCTCAAGTGCTTCTCTGGATATATTTTTCAGGTAACTGAATGCCTGAAGAGAGAATACAGATTAGGGAAGCAATCTAGATTAGGTTTGATGCCAATCAAGTTACTGCAGTAAGAGACTTGGGAAGCAATTGAGTGCTCTGATTCCACATAATTTCCACCTATTTGCATTCATCTCTACATGTAAAGTGCCTGAGCTGCTGTCCATAGTAATTTAATCACCATCATTTCCAACCTTTCATCTAGCCTGAACATTTTATGAGCTAGCTATGGGATTATTTTATGCAGTCGTGATTTTCTCTCTGTGCAAGGCAAATGAGAGTGCAAAGTAAATGAATACTCTCATGAAAAACTATTCTATAAGATCTGCTGTTATTTCAGAAATTGCAATAATTTTCATCTCTCAAAAGAACAAACTGCATCATGGGTTGCTTTATCACAGGTGATATTCAAGACAACAATGCCTGATGGTGCTACTGGAATACAGTGGTAATATTTGCAAAGCAATTCTAAGTCTGAAGCGCTTTTGACAAATGCTGCGTTGCTACTGAGAAAAATGGACTCAGAGGTGACTAACAGTAATGTAACTTTATCTGTTCTGAAAGTTTCCAGCTGAGGCAGACACAAAACTCAGGTCTGGGTTTTTTTCTTCTTTTTTTTTTTTTGTAATGGACACAATATCCTGCTCCAACCTTTTGTACTAATATGACAAAGTTATCCTCTACGTAACTTCTGTCGGTAAATTCAAAAAAGGAACTGTATCTTTTAGGTAAAAAAAGTAACCCAGATAAAAGCATCCTTTTTTGACCAAGTTATTTTCTACATGGCACTTGTCTCTCAAAGACCACCAATCCAGTCACTAACTCTGCATGCTACTAAATTAATTCAGTGGGCCAGAGCATCTTCGGACAGCACACTGACAATATCAATGAATATTGGAGCAACAGAAGACACACTCTTGTGTTCAGGACTGGAAAGACAGGCATGATTGTGCTCAAAGGCATTATTGTGGGATAACTCTAGGAAGGAAGTGAGTGTTAAATTATAATACTGCTGATAGTGTCATTAACTAAAACCAATGAAAATTCTAAATGGCTTTATACTCATCTCCAACTATAAACAACAGTGACATACGGAACTAGTGACACAGCAACACAGTGTTTTCATTTGAGTTCACAAAGCAACACAATTAAGAATGTATGTGGTGGTGGAAAGACTGAACCAACTGCAGAAAGCGCTCAGTGAACAGCCTGAATGGACAGACTCACATACTTATAGCAGATACCCCTACAGCTGGAGAAAAATAATGCTAAACATGCCTTCAGACAATACTCAGTGTTAACACAGTAAGACTGAAACACAGTTTGCAAATTTATGAGGACGATTCAGACTCATAGAAACATACACTTCATGTTCTTGCCACTTCTCAACTAATTCAAGAAAATTAAGACCAAAACATCCAGAACCATTGCATACATGAAAGAATTCTAATACAGCTTTCTCCAGCTTGCTAAGTCTGAAATAGCCCATGGCATACACATGCATTAAAACCTACCTTTCACAGTACATTAACCTCTGAGCAAAACCAGTTTTAATACATGGTTTAGAAAATACATAGTAATAATCTCAAACATATCTTCTGGAGAGAATTTCACAATTAAACTAGACATTATTATTAGTATCTGTCCATTAATGAAACTCCACATATTGAGGGATGCTGAGGGATGCTGAAGTAGGCAGCAACTTTCTAAGCCAATTTTTATGAGATCATTTGCTGTCTCCCACAGCATCCTCCTGGAAAAGCTGGCAGCCCATGGCTTGAACAGGAGCACTCTTTGCTGGGTTAAGAATTGGCTGGATGGCCACGCCCAGAGAGTGCTGGTGAATGGTGCTGCATCCAGCTGGTGGTCAGTCAGTGGTGGTGTCCCTCAGGGGTCTGTGCTGGGGCCAGTTCTGTTCAATATTTTTATTGATGACATGGATGAGGGCATTGAGTCTTTCACTAGTAAATTTGTGGATGACACTAAGCTGGGAGCATTCGTCGATCTGTTGAAGGTAGGAGAGCTCTGCAGAGAGACCTGGAATTGTTGGATGGACGGGCAGAGTCCAATAGGATGAAGTTTAATAAGCCCAGGTGCCAAGTCCTGCATTTTGGGCACAATAACCCCCTGCAACGTTATAGGCTGGGGGTGGTGTGGCTGGACAGTGCCCAGGCAGAAAGGGACCTGGGGGTACTGGTCAACAACCGACTGAACATGAGCCAGCAGTGTGCCTGGGTGGCCAAGAAGGCCAACGGCATCCTGGCCCGTATCAGGAATGGTGTGGCCAGCAGAACCAGGGAAGTCATCCTTCCCCTATACTCGGCACTGGTGAGGCCACACCTTGGGTGCTGTGTCCAGTTCTGGGCCCCTCAGTTCAGGAAGGACATTGAGACACTTGAGTGTGTCCAGAGGAGGGCAACAAGGCTGGTGAGGGGCTTGGAACACAAGCCCTATGAGGAATGTCTGAGGGAACTGGGGTTGTTTAGCCTGGAGAAAAGGGGACTCAGAGGTGACCTTATCACTCTCTACAACTGCCTGAAAGGTGGTTGTAGTCAGGTGGGGATTGGTCTCTTTCTCCAGGCAGCAACTGACAGAATGAGAGGACACAGTCTGAAGCTGCGCCAGGGGAAATATAGGTTGGATGTTAGGAAAAAGTTTTTCGCAGGAAGAGTGGTGAAGTACTGGAATTGTCTGCCCGGGGAGGTGGTGGAATCACCATCCCTGGATGTGTTTAAAGAAAGACTGGATGTGGCACTCAGTGCCATGGTTTAGTTGAGATGTTAGGGCATGGGTTGGACTCAATGATCTTAGAGGTCTCTTCCAACCTGGTGATTCTGTGAATCTGTGAGTCTGTGATTTTAGCTACCTCCAATCAGCTCACTGAGATTAAAAAAAAACAGAGAAAAACTGAAATTGGAAGGAATAGGTGGAGTCCAATGCATATCAGAGCAGACTTTGCAGTTTGTCCAGGTTGCTTTAGGCCTTGTTCCAAATAAATTTGAATCTCTCCAGGGGCTCTGTATGTTTCTATGGGAGGCTGAGCCTCTGACTCCAGTGCTTACTGGCTCTCAACATGAGAAATGTCCATAAACAACTCTGTTTTCTGATGCTTGAACGCATAACTGTTCAAAATTCTCATATTCTGGGAGTGTTCAGGGCTGGGTTAAATGGGTCTTCAAGCAATCAGGTCTAATGGAAGTTAAATTTTTCAGGTATATAGGAATTTCATCTATAAAACAAAAATATCTAAGAAATAACCAGTCTGCATTAGGAAGCAATACCAGTTAAATGGTATCTCCTTCCCTGTTTCTTTCAATATTATAGGAAAATGTATTAAAAAAAAAAAATACCAAACCCAAACCCAGACAAAAACCGAACAAATAAATGTAACAATTACCTTAATAAAATATACATAACAACCATGAATATCAAGAATAAATCCCACTGATTGAAGTTAATTTTTAGTATCCAGAATAGTACACTTACATATCTTCATGAGCACTACATTGCTTGGAGAACTGCATATCCTAAAAAAATTAGTATGTTCCAGAACAGCATATATGAATCACTGCAAATTTACTTTGCAAGAAAATTAATTTTATAAAGCAATATAATAAAGTTTATGAATTTATCAAAAATCACTTCATCTTCCCAGGTGGGCTGGAATGGATGGTTCTGCACTTCATTAAGTTATCCTTAGGATTAATCCTAGAAATTTCTGTGGTGCGAATCTTGATCACTACAAATCCATGTGTACTCCTGGAAAGTGACACTCTGCCTTAATTCCGGAGGATAATTACTACAGACCTGTCACAGCACATTTTGTCAGGAAAGAGCAGCAGGGCACCTTATGCACCTGCTGCCAAAGGCCAGGCCTGGGGAAGAGCTTTCCACCACTTCCCAGTGACTGCGGTGGAACACAGATGTGAAGTACCTTTCTGTGATTCTTCGAGATGCTTGCAAACTTCCGTGTTTCAAACTTAGGAACTATGCTGCAGGCTTGAAAAATTTTCTGTAAAGTGGAAAATCTGATTTGCTCTGCCAGCTCTGTCTAGGAAGCCTCTCTGTTTAAAGAGACAAACAGTTGAAATTTTATTATGCAGATTTCAAACATGTCGTCTCAAGTATTTTGAAATAGCTGTCATTTGAATGTGGCTAGTTTCAAGAAATACTTAGTTATTACTTAATTTCTTTAAAATCTTACTACCATGTTCCTCAACTACACAATTATGCCCTCATTTCCTAACTATTACATAAGCTGTGTCAGACAGACCCTATAATATGAATGCCTCCATTTTCAAAAGATAACCAAATGTAATAACAGTTCTTAAGAAACAATGTTTTTATAACTGCTCACAGAGCTAAGATTTCCGTAACAAAGAGTAAAAAACCCTTTTTGTTCTCCTGTGAATTAACCTTTTTAAAGAAATTAGCATTTTCATTTTCTTTTAAAGAAGCCAGTTTCTTTTTTAATTTTTGTGTGTGTACACCTAAATTATGTCATTCGTCTTCACCTTAACTTTAGAAATGTAATTTCGCATTATCTTGCCCAACTCAATGTGAAATTCTACTTAACAACAATTTCACATAAATTTTAATATTTAGTAGGACTCATTGTTTTTCTAGAGATAGTGGTTTTATGTGAAACCTTTAAAATTTCAGAAAAAACAAGCATTAAAACGTACTTAAAAGCAATGCCCTTTTAAACTATTCCAGGTGAATAACTGAGAAAAGGTGTCCAAACTTGAGGAAAACTGCAGTAACTAATGTTCCAGAGCTCAGAGAAACTTTTTCATTGTAGTATAAGACAGCCAAGGAACACTTACACTGTGGGAAAGTCGAATAATGATTTCAAAGTTGTAATGGACCAAACCCACTATTTATATAAATGGTTAACTTACACTGCGGAAATTTGTCTATTTCTGCAGGTGCTGAATTTGGCTACAGGTCTAGAATCAACTAGGCTCCACAGCCATAGACTATTCAACACAGAAAAACAACAAGCTGAAACCTACTGCAGACTCTACAGGGTTTTCAGAATGAAACAGTCACTGACTTTTTCTGAAGGGTGGTGTGTGATTATAGAACAGAGGGGCACAGCTATTCGTGGCTTCAAACCTTCAGCAACATTTATAGCAGAGCACAGTGAATATGAAATATTATTGTGTCACAGATGAGCACAAGCATTTCAAGTTGAAAATACTAGAAAATTGAATTACATTTTTATCTGATTCGTGGCGGATCAATTGCAATTCACTTTGTTGGACGTTTAACTGAAGCATGAAATATTTTGGTAAAAATGCATGAAACTACGGATTCATTTATCAGCCTCCAAATTGGTCCGATACTTTTACAGATTGCTACATAACAAATTCGAGCAAAACAAAATAACTCCCCTTCAGCCAATTAAATGAAATGCAACAAAAACAATAACAACAATAACAAAGCCCAACAAGCAAAACACCAAACCAAATAATAATATTGTGTTTGTAATATTTTCATCACCTGTTTTATCACTAGGTTTCAACTATATCTAAAATATAGAAGGTGTCACTCCCCATGAGTATTTGCACTACTCAGTCATAAATCCAAAGTACAAAAGGAAACACTAATACTTCATATTCTTCTCTTTCAAGAGGTAATTTTTTGGGAAACAAATAAAGCAATGAATGGTATCCCAAGAACAAATTTCCAGGAAACAAGTTCTTTCTGGTAAAAATTATTATCTTTGAACCAAACTATAGTTAACAGAATGTGCCTATACTGAATGAAATTTGTTATATACAGTCCAAACGTATCATAAATAATTTCATGTAGAAAATGCTCTGAATTTTTAAAAGCACTGATTGAAAAGATAAAATTAACAGACATGCCATTTTAAGCAATTAAACCATTAAGGGATAGAATAATAATGGAAAATGAACAAAGTCTTTGGGGCCTTCAAAGGTTTCACAGGGGGGAAGGACCAAGTTCCCAAAGTGAGTGGGACCTGTTTTCTTCAGTATCACCACAAATAGGATAGCACAGAGCTGATGTACACTCATCTGGCATTTTTGGCTTTATTTCCTCTAAAAGGGGAAAAAGCAGCAGAATTTTATTCCCAGTATATTCATAGCTTTGGAAGATTCAAATCACACATCCTGCTTCACTAAATGTTTCAGTGACCAAAAATGCAATTTTCCTTGTCTAATGAAAATCAGAAATATCAGTTCAGCTAAATTACATTTTCGGTTGTCTGGTTGTCTGGTTTAGCACTTAGATCAGTCCTGGAAGTGGTTTTCAAACAGTGCGAGTCTAAACAGCAAAGCAGGCAAGTAGTTCCAGTTAAGTTCATATAATGTTCTCCATCTATTAAAGAGTTATTTGAACCAGCATGGAATTGTCCAGGTTTCCTTTTACCAGGGATTTTTACTCCTAACTTATACACAGATCTGTCACTATATATGAACCTCAGAAGCCATATAACGTTTTTATGTAACTGGTGACTGCCACTGCAAAGAATCCTTGAATCAATGCCTCAAGCTGAAGTTTCTGTCTCTACACTAGATATCTGACTTTTTCTGAGTGCTTATCTTTGTGCTAAATTATTACAGTGTGGTTTAAATGGCAAAAGATTCGGATACAGCACGCATTAAGTCTAATCTGAAACATTATGTGGGAAAAATCACTTCATGTGTTCTTGCTGTAGGCAGCTGGGTACATGCCCTCCAGTATATCTGATGGCCATCTGATGACCTCTGTTAGTATCAGTATTAGATACATTATTTATTGCAGCCACAAGTGCTCCCTAGAAGTAATCCTGCAGCAAGTCTCCCAGCAGTGGAGGCTTGCTCTGCCTCAGTACACTGTGTAAGCTGTTAGCTTCTCTGAGGTTCTGTGAGAACAGTCTTTTTCAATCTGGAGTTATGGAAAGTAGCTATAAAATTACTTCCATAATCTTAATAACCTGGCACATGCTGAATGAGGTATGCAAGTGCTGTGAAGTGGGCTCTCATCAACCTCACAAGCTTCAACAAGGCCAAATGCAGGGAGGGGTCTGCACCTGCACTGGGGCAACACCCAGCATAAACACAGGCTGGGGGGTGAATGGATTGAGAACAGCTCTGCCGAGAGATATTTGGGGTGCTGGTGGATGAGAGGTTATACAGGTGCTGCCCAGAAAGCCAAAGGGATCCTGGGCTGCACCCAAAGCAGCATGGTCAGCAGGGGAGGGGATTCTGCCCCTCTGCTCTGCTCTGGTGAGACCCCACTGCAGAGCTGCATCCAGCTCTGGAGTCCCCAGCACAGGGAGGACACGGACGTGTTGGAGCAAGTCCAGAGGAGGGACACAAAAGCCATTAGAGGGCTGGAGCACCCCTCCTATGAAGGCAGGCTGAGAGATTAGCAATTGTTCAGCCTGGACAAAAGAGTAAAGGGAGACTTTATTGCAGCATCTGAATACTTTAAAGGGGGCTTACAAAAACAAATGGGTCCAGACTTTTTAGTAGTGCCTGTAGCTATAGGACAAGGAGTAGTGGTTTTAAACTAAAGGAGCATAGATTCAGGTGAGATATAAGGAAGGTTTTTTTATGATGAGGGTAGTGAAAAAAATGGAACAGATTTCTCTGAGAGATTATAGATTCCCTATCTCTGGAAACATTCCGTGTCAGTTTGGACAGGGCTCTGAGCAAACAGATGTAGCTGAATCCACCCCTGCTCATGGCACGGGGTTGGAATAGATGATCTTTAAAGGTTCCTTCTAGCCCAAACCACTCTACGGTTTCAAAATTTAACTGGTACATACTGTAAAATTTTAAGAGACAGATAAAGCATGTTTCAGTATTGCCATTTTATATCTTGACATGGTAGTGAGTAAAAAAATAAATGTTAGGCACATTAGACATCACCTGCACAGACCGTTTTTAGCTGAAGCCGTAAGATACGTCAATCTCTCCCTCTCTTCCCCTTCTTCTTGTCCCTTTGTGTTTTTCATCAACTGCCTTGCCCAGTAGCTACTTCATAAATGCATGATTCTAAAAATTCTTTCTGACATCTGTTTCCAATTCATCTTTGTTCATGCCCTTTTCAAGCTCCATATCCTATCATCAGTACGTTGAGCCCAATTCACCCCGATGCAATAACCTAGCCACTGGCTCTAGGGATGGTTTTGGTGTTGTCTATTCAGAGGGTTAATTTCTGTCTAAGCCATTTAAAATGATATTTCAATGCAATTCCCTTTTAACTGTCATGTTCTCTAAGATGCATCTGTACTTCTGTAATTTCCATTTACTCCCAGGACCACTTCTATGGCTTTTATAAAATGTTATCTACTTCGTGCTGCACTTCTTTTATTTGAAATCCCAGCAATGCTCTTAGCTTTCCTGTGGTTATGTTAGTCACAAAAGTTCAAAAGAAAACTTCCTGTTTAGTCAAAGGACTTCCAGGCATTATGAGAATTAAAAAAAAAATTAAAAAATAGCACACACATGAAGATATCGAACTAAAGCAAATGTTCCCTGCCCATTCCTTGCATATTTAATAGAAAACCAGCAAATGTTAAATGTTTCATCATTTTGTGTCATGTGCCTTTCAGGAAAGAAATTTTGTGAAGAGGTGAAGAGGTCACTTAGAGATTACCTATAAACCTAATCTAAGGTGGTATGTCAGACAGTGATGATGAAGTCAGAATATTTTCTGGGTTAGCTTGCTGTTCTTACATTCTTTCATTCTTTTTTCTTCACCTCTACTTCACCCTCTGCTTTCCACTTCAGTGTGTCCCTTCCCTTCACTGCTCTTAATCCTGCTTATCCATCTTCTCCGAAGTTCTCCCCTTTTCAACCCTGCATGGCACGGCTTTGACGATGGCATTTGGCCATGTAATGCTGTTTCTGCACTGTAAATTAAGGTTTGGGCCTTTGGAGGGGGGAGTAGGTAATAATTCCTATTGCTCCCTGCAGTACTTGCTGCAATCAGCAGCCCCTTAACAATTGTAACCCTCAACAATGCCCCAGGTTCCAACATCTGATGCTTAATAACCTTTGACAAGTATTAAAGGGACTCAAACCATAACTGCCCAATAAAATTTTATGTCTTAAAAAGGGCAAGAAATAAGAGCATAAGCTTGCAGTTGTTTGCTAAAACACTGTTATGTATAGATATGCACACAGAGAAATGCTTATAAATGTTTTTAAATTTTTCATGTTTGAAACAGTAGCAAGCTCCTCCATTCAAGTTGGAACTTTGGCTTTTAAAAATAAATTATTAAAGCATCATTCTAAAATTATGTGCCCAGAAAGAAATTTCATATTTTGAAAGCTTGACCAGAGGAACATTTTTTCTAGTTTTTCCACTATTCTATTAGCAACACTAAAATATTTGCTTCCATATAAAAATGGGCATGCCATAAAAACTGAAGGAAATAAAATAGTTTTAAAATTTTAACACTACGCCAAAATACGTGCTACTTAATGTGTTGGAAAAGCTTCTAATGCAAAATGAATGTAGCACCTGTACAGTTTGGACAGCCAAAAAACTCTCCAACAGTAAGCAAAATCGATGAAAAGTGAGTATGCAAAATTTCTGGGTTTTAATACCTCAAGTCACTTTAAGCTCTTGGGTTTGGAAAAGCATTAATAAATAACGAGAAATGACCAAAACACTTCTCCAAAGGAAAGAGGCCAAACAAACTTTTCACTGTTGTGCATCACAAGGAACAGACGGTAAGGGATAAACAAGTTACCACGATAAACTGGACCCATACCAAGAAAATAGTGAGTAAAGTGAACCACTAAATCCCATGTCCCTGTGGCACATGAGCTGTTCACCCAATAGATGCATTTCTCTCCCTTTCAGTTCCTCCTCCCAAAATAAGCCAGGGAAAATGTCTTCTAACCATCCTTTCCCTGCACTCTTCATCATCTCTTTACACTTCACTGCTGCCTGCCTTTTGGTGGATCCAATTTGCCCAGGAATTATTTCTTCCGAGTTTGTGCTGTAATTTCCTACCAGTCTTTACAAAAACAAAGCTTTGACGAAGATTAGATCTACAGCGGTTAGCTACAGTAACAATATAACACTGTTTATAAACATAATTTGTACTGTAGTATGTGCTGCATCCAATAGCAACTACATTCGATTGCAACCAAAAATCATATGTTGTTTGTTTATATTCAGTGCAATTTGTACGGTTCCTCTGAAGATAAATAAACCTGACCTCAGATCCCTTATTTAGAAAAGGAAGAGGCAGCTGTAGTTCTGAAAAGCCTTTGTTACTGTAACAAATAAGAGATTATACAGTATATCAATTCATAAACAAACAATATATATACTGAAAGTTTTCTGAAAAACTAGTTCCTGAGCTGTGATCCTTCTATTTAGCCCTTCCAACATAAAAGAAATTGAAACTGTTCTTTCAACACAGAGTAAAATAAATGTGAAATTGAAATGTGAAGAAAATTCTCCTTTGATTTTGTCCATGTAATGCATTATGAAAACAGACCACAGCACGTGCACTGCATTCCAGCAGTGGAATTCATGCTGTGAATACATTTGAGAGCTTGGGCCTTAAGAAGAAAAGCCAGGCAGAGGAGGTAGGCCAGCCCCTTCCAATTCCCATGTTGCACCAAGCTTTAAAGAGGGCATCGGGCTCACGTTAGCGCCTCTTTTTGCCATCACACAAGCACCTAAGCAAATCTGTGTGGGAAGAAATGCTTCACATGCGTTGCACTCCTGCTGCTGTGACTGTGACCTGGGCAAGGCTTGGGCAACAGATCAACTCCACCACAGTAGTGCCAGGCATGTGAGCACGAGTCACTTGGTGGGTTGACCTTAGCTGGCCACTAGGTGCCCACCAAGTCACCCTACTGCTCCCATCCTCAATTGGATCGGGGGACAAAATATGACAAAATGCTAATGGCATAAGTAGATAAGGACAGGGACATCCTTCATCTATTATCATCACAGGCAAAACAGATTAGACTTGAAAAATTTGATCTACTGCCAATCAAAGGTCAGAGTGGAATAACGGGAAATAAGGAAATTATGTTATCGCAGACGTGCACTAACATTGTTGACAGCTCAGCTTTGGTCAGTAGCAGATCCATCTTTGAGGAAATGGCTGTGTCTGACATGGGGACAGCTTCTGGCATCTTGTCACAGATGTCACCCCCACAGCCTCCACCCCTAATAAACCTTTGCCACGTAAACTGAACATATGTGGTTATCCAGCCTATCTAAATTTGGGACCCCAGGAAACTTGCAAGTTTCCTAGTCCAAGTCTGTACCAAAAATTACAAATCACTATCTGGTAAAAGCAAAGAGCACATCGGTGTCCTTAACCTGTCTCCTATTTCTATGCATCAGTTCCTACAAAATGAAAATGTAAGACCCGTAGGTCACAGCTGACTGTGTGATCTTATCAGCACAACTGGGAGACCATTTTCCACCACACAGGAAAGACTCACAGGGTAAATCAGAGAACATACAAATCATAGAATCCCAGAACGGTTTGTGCTGTAAACCACCTTAAAGATCATCCAATTCTAACTCCCCTGTCATGGGTAGGGACAGCTCCCACTAGACCAGGTTGCTCAGAGCCCCATCCAACTTGATCTTGAATTCTTCTGAAAATGGGGCTTCCACAACTTCTCCAGGAAACCTGTTTCAGTGCCTCAGCAACCTCACAGTCGAATTTCTTCCTAATATCTAATTTAAACCTACAATCCTTCAGTCTGAAGCCATTCCTTTTTGTCTTGTAATAAGTCTTTCTCCAGTTTGCTTATGAGCTCTCTTCAGGTACTGGAAGTCTGCAATTAGGTCACCTCAAAGCCTGCTCTTCTCCAAGTTGAACAATCCCAATTCTCTCAGTCTTTCCTCTTAGAAGAGGTGCTCCACCCTACTAATCACCTTGGTGGCCCCGTTCTGGATTTACTCCAACAGGTCAATTCCTGTGCTGGGGATCCCAGAGCTAGACAATGCACTCCAGGTGGGGTCTCACCAGAGCAGAGCAGAGGGGCAGAATCCCTTCCTTCCCCTGCTGCCCACGCTGCTTTGGATGCAGCCCAGGACACGTTTGGCTTTCTGGGCTGTGAGTGCACATGGCTGGGTCATGTCCAGCCTCTCCTCCACCAGCATCCCCAAGTCCTTCTCAGCAGGGCTGCTCTCAATCCCTTCATCCCCTGCCTGGATTGATACTGAGGGTTGCCTGAACCCAGGTGCAGCACCTTGCACTTGGCCTTGTTAAACCGCATGATATTTCCATGGGTCCACTACTCGAGCTTGTCCAGGTCCCTCTGGATGGCATCCCATAACTCAAGAGTGTCACTGCACCACTCAGCTTGGTGTCATCTGCAAATTTGCTGAGGATGCACTCAATCCTTTTGTCTATGTCATTAATAAAGGTATTAAATAACGCTGGTCCCAGTACAGACCACTAGTGGCACCACTTGCCACTGATGTCCACTGGGACTCCGAGCCACGGACCACAACCCTCTAGATGTGACCATCCAACCAAATCCTTGTTTATCTAACAGCTGACCCACAGAATCCATATCCCTCCAATCCCTCCATATCCAATTTAGAGAGAAGGATGTTGTGGGGGGCCACGTCAAAGGCCTTGCTGAAGTCCAGATAAATGACATCTGCAGCCCTTCCCTTACCCACTGATGTAGTCACTCCATCACACAAGGCCACCAGGTTGGCCAGGCAGGACTCACCCTTGGTGAAGCCGTGCTGGCTGTCTCAAATCACCTCCCTGGCCTCCATGTGCCTTAGCAGAACTTCCAGGAGGATCTGTCCCATGATCTTCCCAGGCACAGAGGTGAGACTGACAGATTGGTACTTCCAAAGGTCCTCCTTTATACCCCCATTAGTGATGGTTACAGCAATCATTTCTCCTGTCACCTAGGAATTCACCTGACTGCTATGAATTTTTTAACATGGAAAGTGGCTTGGCAACCACATCAGACAATTCCCTCAGGGCTCTGGAATGCATTTCATTGGATCACATAGATTTAGATATGTTTAGGTTCCTCAGGTGGTCATGAACCTGATCTTCACTTAGAGTGGGAGGGACTTCAGTCCATCCAGTCAAGATTTGTGGGAAGAGACGTTGCAAATGAAGACAAAGGTAAAAAAGTTGAGTATCTCAGCCTTCTCCTCATGAAGGTCTGATGTACAGTTCATAGTTTTTCCAATCAATATAGATGAGGCAGAGTGATACAAGTTTGTCTTATCAAACAGACAATTTCCTGTTAAACATAAAGTTAATACCATAGCTTTCTGCTCTTTGTAATTTAAAATACATACCTTTTCTACTAGACTCTCATGGCACTATGATAAAGCTCCCTGCTTTGTATTTCTGACATTTAAAGCTTCCACTCATAGATCAAATTTTCCTTGAAAACACACCACAATGCACAGGTGCTGAAAGGCCATGAAATATTCATTTAAACACGATTTAAAAGATTCATTGCATGTCTGAGAGACAAATAATTAATGTCCTGAATGCATGGTTAATGAGTGATAACCAAAGAAAATTGTTAAAAGACATACTAGTATATACAAATGCTTTCCTAATAGTTTTCCTGCCTCAGTCTGTGAATTCAAACAAGATCAACAGTGAAGTTTGTTACATTGGCAGTCCTCTTTCTAGAAATCAATGAGTCAACCTACTTACAACCTTATTTCTTAGGCCCCTAGCCTTAAAAGAAATGGCTGAAGATCATGCCTTTTTACAGCTGGAGCTGAGTACCAAAAGAAAGAAGTGGATGAAAATAAGCAGTCTATGCAAAAAAATGCATTAGTACTAGAAAATTTAAATGTTGAGCCTTAGGTTTATAAGAATTTAGTGTTCTGCTGCAACAGTTTCCTTGTTTGATTCTTCTTCTGCCTAAGTAATACAATTCAGGCTTTAAAAGCTGTTTCCCACTTGGAGACTTACTCTCAAGTGTGAGGGTGATCAGAATTAACCTCAGATTATACCAAATGATAAACTGCTTGGAACAAAGTCCTTCATTTTCTGTACTTTTGCGTTGAACACTGGCATAACTGGCCTGCATACCACTTTGACAAGATCAAACCTAAATGACAATAAGCCAAAATAGATGCATTTTAAGACCTCTAACAAGACAAAGTCAATGTTAGCTCCTGGCTTTCAGATGTAGACACTTCTTATTTTCTAAAATTATTTTCTCATCTATTCTGGCCACTAAGACATGATATCCTTTTCACACAAATAAATAATAATTTACTAATATAGTAACAAAAGATTTTGCTAATTAGAACAATGTGTTGTACTATCATAAAATGAGGATTATTTCAGTATTTCAGCTCTTTTGCAAGTTTTGCCAAAACCCAAGGTTAAATTGTTTTCAAATAGCGCAGCTGGTCTCCAAGCAGTGTCCAACAACAAGTCTGCAAGTTAGACATGGTCTTAAAAAAATACTCTTGTACTTAAAAATCAGGTCATGACAGGGAAAAAAATCATCAGTCTCTAAAGTATTCAGGATCAAATTCAGTTGTGCATACAATTTCAATTAAATAAATTACAAAGAATGTATTATCATAGCTGTATTTTCTCATTTCTTCAGGAGCTGTGATTACTGAAAGTGTTAAAGACATCTATCGCAGAGTGACATACTTTATCAGTAACATATTATGACTGAGCTTACAAAATTATTTTAAATACATACATAATAAATCGGAACTTATTATGAAAAAAGTATTTTGGGTTATGCAAACAAATGCACCATGAAAATGTGGCCTGTTGGCTTACCCAAGGTTTCCTGTAGAGACTCATAATCAGTGTTATGAATCAGTCACCAGTTCAATGCAGTGCATACACACGACATTCTACGTAAGCTGCTGGAGGAGCCTTACAATTCCTTTTTGTAAACCATGAACTCTTCTTGTCAAAACTTATGGGAGCACTGAATCTTTATCAGATGAGTCTCCTTTTGCAGCCTGCTCAGTAATTATTGATATAATACATGTTTATCAAAATTCCACTGAATTTACTGTTCTGTTGATTGTTACTTTCATTTTTTTCTACATCAGTTTTTCACTAACAAGTATTTCAATTGTCAGAGTTCCTCAGAAGGTGAAAATGTGAGCATTACTAATGTATTTTAAAATGCTAAAACATGTTATGTTATATATCACAAAGAAATCAATTTTTTTTCTCTCTTTTTTCTTTCGTTTTTTTCCCGGTTGGTTGGTTTCTGTGGGTTTTTGTTTTGTTTTGGCTTTTTTTTTGAAGGAACAAAAAATGTAAGACTAAAAAGAGAAAAGAAAAATTAGAACACACAACTTCCATGTCATACTTGCCAGGATGAAAATAAAAAAATCCCTCAACAAGTTCTTGGCAGAAAAAAAGCTTGATTACTATCTTATTAATGCAAATGAGAGTGGTGTTTTTCCTGTCGTTAAAAATTCATTTGTGTTTCATTCATATCTGCAAGGATTATGCTTTAGAAAATAAACATCCATCAGAAGCTCTTCTTTATGTATTTCTTACTTTACTGGTATTATGACAACCTGCTGCAGAAATACATTATAAATGTTTTAGATGTAGGATGCTAGATTCCCTTAATTCTTATGAAAAGATCTATTTTACTAGAAGGATTAATTAAATCACATCATAACACAACTCAAAACCTTATTTTGATTATACTTCGTACTTATTTATTTTGGTGAAGCCCAACTACCTATTTGATATGTATCCAGGTATGCATACATGAAAACATTTCTATTGCGTTCTTTTCACACTTTTTTGGGTCAAGGGAAAAATCCACATCTCTGTGACAAGATTGATTCTTTTTCCACTCTCCTGTTTCACAGTCTGACTGACCAACTGATTTTGGGGACAAACATTTTTTCAGACAGCCTGGGCCACTCGACTGGTTCACTGCTGCACTGCAAAAATGTTTGTAGTTGACTAGTTGTAGAGGTGACACACACAAAGGTGGGTTAGGATGTTATTCCCAGAACCAGTGCAGGGTTAAATAAAGTCACATCAGCACTGGAATTTTAAGAGTGTTTGTCTATGGCTGCATCTGCTGACTGATCCTGAGACTGATACCTGCACAGCTGACAAGCACTCTGGCTGCCAAAGGATTTGTCATTACAGTTGATCTAGAGTGTGCTGTTCTGCTGTAGATTTTCCACACAGATATAGAAAGATGGTTTGCTCTGAAATCGTTATTCTAGAGAATACTTCCATATATATTCATAAAAGCCATCCAGCACATTCATTTCAAGTCACCATATAAGTAGAAGCAATTCATTAACACTCTGAACAATTTGTACTGATTTGTGTCTGTCTATAAAAAATAAAGTTTGACATTTTAATTTTTTCGTTGCTTCTGGCAGGCTTAACTGATTCTTTTCATCTCTCTTCTCTGTCAAGTACAAAACTGCACCTGCTGGCTACATCAGAAAAGTGTACTTTTTGTCTGTCTTTTAATGAAAGGTGTATCAGTTCTTTTAATGGCTAACAGTGAGCATTAGAGTAAATTACTTTGCCTTCCTGCTTTTGACTGTAGTATTTTTCTTAGACTTAGTGTGTCTCCTTTTTAGAGAAATCCAGTATTAATTCAAAGACTTCATATTGGATTACTGACTACTTTTCCAAAATAAGTTCTTCTCACTGTGAAGAATTTTAATCTTATTTATAGTCTGATTATTAATTCATACCTTTGGTTTTTTACTATATTAATGGGTTCTCTGCTGTCAGAAACATTATTTCTATTGAATTAAAGAATAAGCAGCCCTCTAAACATTTAATTAGCTATGTTAAAGCAAATAATATCCAGAAAATTTTAACTTTCAGTATGAAATTACCCTACTTTTACTTTTTCTGAATTTGTAATTTGCACTATCTTTTTCTGAAGATCAATTATAAGGAAAAGATATCTTCCAGTAACAGCTCACTAGATCTTGGCACTCTTTGACACTGTTTGTGGGGGGCTGACCCTGGCTGGATGAAAGCCCATTAAAGATGCCCTATCACTCCCTCTCCTCAGCCGAACAAGGTAGAGAAAATATAACAAAAGGCTCATCAGTTGAATTAGGGAAAGGAAGAGACCCCTCACCAATTACCATCACAGGTAAAACAGACTGGATTTGAAGAAATTAATTTATTACCAATCAAATAAGAGTAGGAAAATAACAAATAAAAACTAAATCTTAAATCACCTTCTTCCACCCCTCCCTTCTTCCTGGGTTCATCTTCACTCCTGATTTCTCTACCTCCTCCCTGTCAGTGGTGCAGCAGAAGAGTGAACAGAGGTTGTGGTCAGCTCCTCTCCTGCTCCTTCCTCATGCTCTTACCCTGTTCCAGCACAGGGTCCCTCCCATGACACACAGTCCTCCATGAACTTCTCAGAGCCCCATCCAAACAGACCTTGAGCCCTTCTAGGGAAGGAGAATCTATAACCTCTCCAGGAAACCTGTTCCAGTGTTTCATCACCCTCCTCATAACTAATTTCTTCCTTATACCTTGTCTGAATCTACACCCCTTTATTTTAAAATCATTACTCCCTGTCCTATCGCTACAGATCCTACTATAAAGTCTGTCTCTATCTTTCCTATAGGGCCCCTTTAAATATTGAAAGGCCACAGTAAGGTCTCCCTGAAGCCTTCTCTTCTCCAGGCTAAACAACCCAGACTCCATCAGCCTTTCCTTGTAGGAGAGGTGTTCCACCCCTCTGCTCAATTTTGAGGACCTTCTCTGGACCTGCTCCAACAGGTCCATGTCTCTTTTGTACCGAGGACTCCAGAGGCAGATGCAGTACTCCAGATGGGGTCTCACCAGAGCAGAGCAGAGGAGGAGAATCACCTTCCTTAACCTGCAGGTCACACTTTTGGTGGGCTCCGGGTACAGTTGGCTTTCTGGGCTGTGTACACACATCACCAGCTCATGTCCAACCTCTTATCCCCCAGCACCCATTAAGTCCTCAGCAGGGCAGCTCTTGATTTGTTCATCCCCCAGTCTGTATGGATACTGGCGGTTGACCTGACCCAGGTGAAGCACCTTGCTCTTGGCTTTATTGAACCTCATCGGTTTCCCACGCACCCACTTCTCAAACTTGTGCACCCCTCGGGATGGCATCCTGTCCTTCAGGAGTGTCACTGCACCACTCAGCTTGGTGTCATCTGCAAACCTGCTGAGGGTGCACTCAAAGCCTTCACCTATGTCATTAATGAAGATACTAAATAACACTGAACCCTGTACAGACCTCTGAGAGCACGACTTGCCACTGATCTTCATCTGTACATCAAGCCATTGATCACTTCCCTCTTATTTGGATGTGACCATCTAAATAATTCCTACTCCACTGAATTGTCTATCCATATTTCTCCAATTTAGAAAGAAGTACGTTGGAGAGAACCGTGTCAAATGCCCTACAGGAGTCAAATAATGTCTGTAGCCCTTCCCCTGCCCACTGATGTAGTCTCTGCACTGGAGAAGATCAGCCATGCTGGCCATCTCGAATCACCTCCCTGGCCTCCATGTGCCTTAGCACAGCTTCTAAGAGGATCTGTCCCATGACCTTCCCAGGCACAGAGGTGAGACTGACAGGTTGGTAGCTCCCAGGCTTCTCCTTTCCACCCTTTTTCAAGATGGGTTGGTTCAATGTTTCCCTTTTTCCTGTCACCTGGGACTTCCCCTGACTGCCATGACTTTTTGAGTATGATGGAGAGTGGCTTGACAGCTACATCAGACAATTCCCTCAGGACTCTGGGATGCATCTCATAAGGTCCCAAAGACTTATGTACATTCACATTCCTCAGGTGGTCATGGACCTGATCCTCATTTACAGTGAGAGGGACTTTGCCTGCTGTCCCCAGCCTGCTGTCCATCCACTTGAGAGGTATGGGAAGAGAGGCAGCCACCGATTGAAGCGAAAGAGTTTAGTATCTCAGCCTTCTCCTTGTCTGCTGTTACCAGTCTGCCAGTCTGTGTTCATCAGCAGCTGTACACTTTCTTTGACCTTCCTTTTCTGTCCGATAAACCTGCTGAAGCCCTTCTTATTATTCTTTGCATCCTTTGCCAAGCTCAGCTCCCCCTGTGCCTTGGTCTTCCTGGTCTCACCCCTACACAACCAGGTAACACCTCCCTAAAATCTTCCCAGGATACCTGTCTCTGCTTCCATTATCTGTGCATTTCCTTCTCTCCCTTTTGTTTAACCAGCAGGTTTTGATTCATTCATGCCCACCTCTTGCTCTGCTTTCCCGATTTCTTAAACATGGGGAATGAGAGCTCCCATGCTCCATGGATACATGTGCCAGTCCTGCTCTGCTCCCTTGTCCCTTCAAAGAGCTGAAATTTTGCTTTCCTAAAATTCAAGGTGCTGACTTCATTCTTCTCCTAACCCATAATTGGTACTGAATCCCCTCCCAACATGCCTCACCTTCTCAGGTGTCCTTATACAACTGGTATGAGGCCCTGGAACCTAGGGAAATGAGAATGGGGATGAAGATTCTTCTAGGATGAAGGGGCTGCCTACGGCAGGGCAGCCTACCCTCACACCACGACTTCCTCAATCAAATAAAAAAGAGGGGTAGTAGTTACTGGTAACTCCCTTTTGAGAGGAATGGAGGGCCCAATATGCCGACCAGACCCAACCCACAGGGAGGTGTTGCCCCCCTGAGACCCACATAAGAGACAGCACCAAGAAACATCCCAGCCTGGTATGGCCCACTGATTATCAGCCTCTGTCGGCTTTCCAGGTAGGCAGCAATGAAATCCCATCAAGAAGGCTGCAGAGAGTCAAGAAGGACCTCAGGACCTTGGGACAACTGGTCAAGAGATTTGGAGTACAACGTGTACTTTGTCCTGCCAGTTGCAGGGAATGACGGGGTAAGAAACAGGAAAATTATGCACAATAATACCTGGCTTAGAGACTGGTGTGACCAACAGAATTTTGGGGTTTTTGATCACAGGTCAGTTTTTACAACACCAAGCCTTACTGCCAACAAACAGAGAAAAAGGATCTTAGCTCAGGAATTACCAGGACTTGCTGAGAGAGCTTTAGACTCAATTCAAAGGGGTACAAGGACACAGACAAAGTAATTTTTAGCTCCAGTATACAATCATCTCTGTATTTGCAAAAAAAGAAAACCAAAATATTCTATAGGCATTAGAGACTTATACAAGGAAATACTATCATAATGTTCTGGTTTTCGCATGCTAATTTATCCAAGAAGGAGACCGACGCATATCAGTAACTTTTACCTAGGAAAATCAATGTTGAACTGGAAAGGAAATAAATACTTCCAGGAGAATTTCTGTCACTGACTGGCTTTTTTCTTGCCTCTTAATATGACTTGAAATTAAGTTTAAAGTAATGCTAAGAACCCTACGTAAAGGAAAACAAGCTCTCAGATTGATGTTGTTATCATCATGTAAGCACCACTGAGGAATACACTTAAACACATCTGTTTTAAGTTCTTTTCACAATTTGCCTATTATTTTCCCTTCTTATGTAATTTTTTTCCCATTATTGCTTGCAAGATTGCATAAGAAGTTAGTCAAAAGATCAGACAAACAACATCCAGGGGCACATCTGATATCAGAAAACTCTTAAAAAATGTAATTTCTTCTCATTAATATAATTTACAAACAACGAGGTAGATTGTGCTAAGTTCCTTAAAGAATCCTACTATACACATCCAATATTTCATGAATTAAAGAAAAAACCTCTTCTCTTGAGGAGAAGATGGAGCTATTCCTGGACCTTTGCTCTTTATCTTTCCTAAGCAAGGCAGCAGAACAATTGTAGTTTCACTCATTCATCAAAGCACTGCTGTTGGCCGGCTATCAGGTGCAATTTATGTTCTACTTTTTTCTCACCTATCTATAAACACCATTTTCATGTGACAAAGGATACATAGTCAGGCAATAACAAACCCAGTCCCTCAAAGTATGAAAAGTTCTAGTCCATCTTCATCATACCTCCATGAGAGATTCTCATCTTATTTTTATAACCTGACAGGAGAACGATTACCTCAAAATAAGAGAACTCTTCCCTCAAAATTTCTAAAGATTTAGCATTACAAAAGACTGGGCAACCTAAATATAGCCATGGTACCACCTGCTTCACCACTGAAATAATGCAGCCCAGCTGATGAACAAAGTGCAGGTGTGATTTCTTAACGAAACTCTCCCATCATGTAGTAACAAAAACATTGCCATACATGAAAAAATGTGGGGGTACAGAGAACAGGAGCAGACCTGCACAGGTTGATGTGAGCACAGGCCTCTCTCCTGCAGCAGGACGCATGGGCAGGTCCATTTATCCCAGCAGCTCCAGTCTCAGCTAACAAGAGAGCTCTATGACCAGTATGAGCTAGAGACATGTCAAATCATTTAAGATCAGAAATGAAAGTTAGCTTGCTCATGCTCCCCAGAGCTATCCCAAGATGGATTACTACAGACACCTTCTCAAAATTATGACTGATGGAGAAATTTGCTCTGTTGGACTATTCACCACCATAAAACAGGCAACTGAGATAAAATCCCTGCTACTTTTTCCCAACTAAAAACCATCAACATGTAACTGGTACCAAAGACGGGGCTGTATTGCAGTTTGCATGCACCGCTCTGCAGGACACTGAGCCAGCAACACTAGCACTGCTGCTGCTTCAGTTGTGTTCTGTGCTAATACAGATACAGAAATTTTAGGCTGCAGCACGTAAATATTGCATGAGATATATCACAAGTTTCCCTACAAAATACAGTGTGTTTATATAACAGGTGCCATGTATTTTTTCAGATTGAGTATTCTAGAGATTGTGCTTAGCAAGGTTTACCATACACATTTATTCCACCATGTGCCTTTGTGCATACCTCACTAGCAAGACCCTTCTGCACCTGTGAGCATTATGCTTTCAATATTATTACTAGTTTGAGCAGTGGATAGGTATTTTGCTTCTACACACACATACAGCCTCTGAAAAAGCATGGCTCACAGCATACATACAAGCAGATTATGAGAAATGCTGCCTCTGCAAAAATATGTCCCAAATATTCATGCCTACTTTAAGACTACACCAGACAAGCGACACAGCAACCATAGTATGATTTGATATCCACATGTAAAATTACTGTTCGTGGCATCACTGAAAGGAAAGCCATAAACAGAGCACGGAAAGAAAGAGACCTGAGCAAACATACATACACAAATCTCCCTGGTAATTAAAAAATTCATACTGCTCTCTGATTCAAAACTAATGAACAAGTTATCTGAAGAAAGCTAAGAGCTACAAGAGCTGTAGTGTACTTCACCTATTTCATGTCACATTTTAAATAAAATATTGATTTAATATTAAAGACATTGATGAGAATTTGGAATTTTTTCTTGTTTTTAAGAAAAATAGATGATGTGATGAAAGGTGTAACAACTCCAGAAGACAAGAGAGAAGGAAGAACTAGGTGGTAGAAAGATCCATGATCTTTTTGAAGATTCCTACCTTATGTCCTTCAAAAGGATTGTTATTGGATTTTAGTCTCCTAGTTTTCCTTTCTTACAATGCATTCACGTGTTAGCTTTTTCAATGAACGCCATTATTACAAATTAAGTAATTTCATTGCTTATTTTAATTTTCTTAAGCTTGTCCCTTTCACTAAATTGATAGAAATCACCTTCTCCTATTTGCATTTGAGAAGTCTAGATCTGGACAGTTCAGATGTTAAAACACCTTACGGGAATCAAAGCCGGACAGCAGACTGAAGTGATGGCAAACACTGAATTAAAGCTCTGAGTACTGTTACTGGACTTTCATTCTCTTCAGGTATTAACATCTTTGCAAAACACTAAATGTAATCTCAGAGAATATTACATTTACATTACAAAGGCAGACAACTCCCGTCCAGTTCTGGTTAGTTTATTGGGTTTTCCTCAGTGAGGTGTGAAGCATACTGTTTTGTAGGTGATCAAAAACGCTTCACAGAGTTTACATTCCTAATATAAATGTAAAAAATACTGCTGGCTGAATACAGTACTGCATTTGTTGCTATGCCATTTCTATTAGCAATTTCCAGACAGGGCTGTAAAATTTAAAGTTAATTGTTTCCCATGTTTTGCAAGTTTACCTGTTTTAACTTTAATTTTATTCTGACATGTTATTAATGTGAAGTTATTATACTGATAAAAATACCTTACAATACGACACAGGCCAGAGATGTTATCATTAAAACATAATTGATACAATGTTTGTACTACGATTTAACAGAGACCCCAGAACACGTTGTATTAAAGAAAGCCTGGGTCATCAAACTTTGCAGAAAAACAATGTTTTTCCATCACATTTTGAAACTGCATTTCTGGCCAAAGACAGCATTGCTTTTGAAAAGATGCATCTTTTCACAGCACAGCCATATCATATGAAGATATTCAGGAGGCGTGGGGAAAGAGACAAGAAAACACTTCTGAAGGAGAAGACAAAGTACGAGATGCAAGACGTTGGGTACCAAAACTGAACACTAACTGCTGAAACTTGGATGCTGCTTAAGCTTTCCAGAGCTGAGAACTGTAACAAAACTGAAATTTACATATATATCAATGCGCATCCACTGAGTACAGCATCCAGTTTGGAGGTGCTAACATGTTCATGAGACTCTGACAAGCCCAGAGGAGAAATGCTGTGCTCTGCTATCAGAGGTGAGATCATACCAGAAAAATTAAACCAAGTGAGGTAACACATATGCACCAGACCATAACCCCCTAAAATGACTCAGTGTTATTTTCTTTAATATTTTATGTGCAATATTTGATTTGCATTATCTTATTTCTTGTACACAGTAGCTCACTCAAGAATGAAAAAATATACTGAACTAGCTTATAACAGGTATATGATCTCTATAGTAGCGATAAAGTAGGGACGGCAGGAATTTTCTTTTTAAAAGAAAAACCCGCAGCTATGCAATGTGGATACGTCCACACATTGTTCCAGTGATTTTAAATGTAATTTTCAACGTATGAGCAAGGGAGGTGCTATGGAGTCCCAGCATACAAGCAGAATCCACCTGCCAGATTTGGGCAGCAAAGATCTTACACAGATGCAGAAGGAGTTACTGCCTCCTGCTGCGAGCGCCTGGACTTACTGCACTTGGCAACAGCTCTCGTGGGATTAAGTACAGTCAAACAATACCAAATGTAAAGTGCATCATGAAAAACACATGGGAGGCATGAGGGGAAAGCATGGTTAAGAATTTAGGATGATTTCCTTTCTTTGCTTTTTATGCAGGGAATACTTCGTGACGCTTTAGACCTTAAATGTGTATTTGCACAAAATAAAATCTTTGCTTACTGCAAAGGTTTGCAAATAGTAGTCGTCTGATGGTACTTTTGTTATGATTATTCTTATTATTTCAGTTTAAGTACTGTAATATGTATACAGGGAAACATATGTATCTGTTTAACACCTATTACTAGATGTAAATAGAAATTAAAATTTAAAATCTGTTTTGTCTGGTTTTGTCTGTTTTGCCATAAAGTACCTTTTATATTTCAGCTGAAATAAGCATACTTTTTTAATATAGCATTTGCTGTTGGCCATTGAGATTAATTTGGCACAAGTTTTGTAAATAACAGATTTATTATCAGATTTTCTTCACTGACTGGATGTTTTTTTAAACTCTAAGTCCCTGCAATTCTTTTTGTGAGAATAAAAGGATGTTCTTTCATAAAATAATTAAAAACACTGAGGACTTTTTTTCAACTAGTAAGAATATTAATTGGGTTCACCATCAAAATGTGATAACATGTAAAATATCTTGTTTTGCATGTTAATGCTCCATAATTGCATAGAGCTTTTCAACTTCAAAGCTCTTTACATGAATTAAGTGGATGTCCCTGAAGGCCTTAAGCAACACTTTCTTTGCCTTCAAAAAGAAGACTTGCACCAGACAAAAGCTTTGTGAAAAACACAGGACTGGTCTTTGTTTTTTCAGTCTACTTACATTGCACAGTGAGATAAAATATCACCACCCTTTTTCAGATGGAGAAATGGCAGGGGGGAACTTAATGGGACCATCCCTGCTCATCTCAAAACTCTGTACTTTACATCAGTAGTGATGCACTGAGCAAGCGAGAAACAAAATGCAACTCAAGTTTTCCAGAGCCATGCCAACATACATTTCGATTATTTCTTTACTTCCCCACCAAAGACCAAGCTGCTGAAAGGCCAATGATTACCTCCTACTGCACCATGCCACATACAGTGAGTTTGCTCAAGCACTCATGAAGAGAAAAAAGCATTTGCTAGAATTCAGTCAAAGGCTGTTATCTGGTACTTCACTTTGCTTCATCAAAAGACATTTGAAAAGTCCCAAAAGCCAGGAGAAATGGTTATTCCCTTTTGTCAGATAGACTGAAATCTATCATAAATCATTACGCAGTATTTTCACATTGAGCTTTCTTTCCATTGTCTTTTAAACCAGGCTACAAGTAAGAAACTGCTACAGATGTTTACAACCTATGTGCTAAAGAATGAGTATTTTTTCAGCACCCTTTGCCATAATGGTATTTTTGGTGAGTACAAATAAGATTAACAAGTATTCCTCTTTGTACTTACCATGTGATTTTTATGCCACTTCACTGGCCACAGGGTGTAATACATTGGGTCTTTTTATTGCTCAAGTAGAAAGTGCTCATTACCTATTTATGTTTATATATAGGAAAAAACAAAGAGTTATTACAAGGGGCATACTTCACACTGTTGTAGTGGTTGATTTCCTCAAGATGGTCTTCTGGGGTTTTGGCGCGGTTTGTGGAGGCACAGTTGCGGGTCTCGGAGGAGGAAAGCTATTACTGGGACTTATCCCCAACCCTCCATTTTCCAGAAGAAATGGAGGCAACGGAGGTGGCGGAGGCGGCAGAGGAGGGCACTGGTGTGGCAGCTTTCCTGCAACCCGGGCGGACTCGCTGTGCAAGTGCACCTCCCTGTTTTTGATGTTATACCGAACGTCACAGTCAGGGCAGTAGCCGTGGTACTGCACTTTTTCACTGAACCGTACCCGCTCCCTTGCTCCCGGCTGGGGACACCGCTCTTTCTCAGGTCTGTGCACCAGAGGCTGCATCACGACTTTCTCCAAATTACTGTTCGGTATACAGCACATATCTCCGTTTGGGATGTGGCCGGGCCCGACGGGCAGGCCCCCGTTCCGCAGCAGGGTGCCATTAGTCTTGACGGGGTTGGCCAAAGGAGGCAGCCTCGGAGGCTCATCGCATTTGACAGGCGTCAGTCGAGGCGGAGGAGGGGGCGGGTTTGGCTTCCGCAGCACGGTGAGGATGGCGGAGGGGTGCGCAGGTGGCTTGATGAGGGGCGCGTTGCCCCGCACCTTGACCTTCTCCAAGCTGGAGGCTGTTGTGCTGCTGGAGCTGCTGTTCAGTGTGTCTGTTTTGGAACTGTCTGTCATCTCATCCTCCAGCTGCAGATCACAAGTCAGCGTGTCAATCTGGTCAACCACCTGCACAACAGCCAGAGTGAGAACAGTGAGAAATGCACACCTCAGAGAAGGCACACAAAAACAAAACCATTCTCCACTATCAGTTTGTCCTCTCCAGAACCGAAGCATCCAATTTTTTTGACCATTATTTCTTTTTTCTTGTCAACATAATGAAATAATCGTAATAAGAATGACGACAATAATAACGATAGGAATGGCTAGTTTGCTAGCTCATCACCTGAATACAAGAGAAATATAACTTGAAACAGTCTAGAATGAAATTCCCTTTCTTCCCCTCCAGGGTTTACTCGGTAATATCATTGTAAGTGAAGTGTAATTCTTCAATATTACACTTTGCCTTCCAGTGCAGGAGGAGACAAAATTGTTCAACTTTAGATTCTACATGACAGCTTCTGAACCCAAAACTTCTGTAGTGTCTTTTAGCTCTGACCTTTCAAACACTCTAGATTTAAATATGCATTCTCTGTATAGGTGATTTTATATACACCTAGAATCATAAGTTTGATACACACTTTTCTGACAATTTTTTAACATAAAACAGAGTCTGAGAAAAAAATTCTCTCTTGCATTATATACCTTTATGAGTATTTTCCATAAGATCTGAAATCCTCCAAAACAATCCTGAAATAGCATTTGCTGGAAGAGGAGAAGTCGCCTGGTTTCCACTTACAAGTATTTACGAACCCATGCACTTTATTGGAAGTTTACCTCCCAGAATTCTGTTTTCAGATTCTACATTGTTAGAGCTTTTCCAGTCTTTAAGACTCCTTCTTCTACTGATTCTTTATAGGACATGAAACCAAAGGCGCCTTTACTTGGTAGAGAAAGTTTTTGATATGACAATTAAAAGCCCTTCCTGAAAACTGCATTTAACTCAGTACCCAGCTGAATAACATTAGTTATAAGCTACACATAACTACAACAGATACCACAGGAAGTAGCACTAGCACACATTTAAAAACTTATCTCTGTCCTTTACAGCCTCGCAGGATGTACATAAAGTAATCAGTAGATGAAACGTTGCTAATTAACTTTGGTGCATGAATAAAAATCCTGTGCCATTGCTTGGGGTCCTTACAGGAGATCTGTGATGTTGTGGAGGGTACACCCCAGAACATCTGAAATTAAACTAGATATTGCCATTGTGCCACAGAAACTTTAATTTCTACTTCTTGCTTTCAATAATTTGGTGCTGATACTACTGATTTCAAACTAAGACTATTTTTAGGCATATGAGCCATATATTAACTGCAAAAAAAGCGAGTCACTACTGAGGGCAGTGACTCTTTATTTAGTCAAACCAGTCACTCACTTATGTGCCCAGTAGTAAAAGCTAAATAATAAAAGCAAAACCACCATAAAATGAAAAAGCACTTCAGCTTTCACTGCTCATAGAGTAAGCTGAGTTGGATAATACAAAATTCATAAAAATTCATATGCAGCAATTCAATTTAATGCTTTCCTTCTCCCAAAACCAGCAAACATGCAAATAAGCATCATTCAGAGAGCTTTCAAGCATCTTTGAAAAAACTTTTTCTCTAAAAGGCCAAAAAACTGACTCATTTATTCAGTGTTCAAAGCCCAACACCATGTTGCATTTCAATTTCTATTTTGATTTTTCTCCAAAAAAAGAATAAAGAAAAAACATACCCTTAAAAGACAGACATCAAATCCCCCAAATAATAAGGATTTACAATATTATTCTAGAAGTTGAAATGTACAGTTGAACTGCGGTAACTGTCAGATCCCACACATCCCCTCCAGGGTACAGCATATAAGAACTCTTGAAAATTTCAGGATAAAGGTAGGCAAACCCCATCTGTACCAAAATTCACTGCAAGAATGACAGTTTACAGGTGAAAGAACTCTCATTTTCACCTCCCATTACATAAGCAAACTAAGACAGAGAACTTCTCAGAAGTAAATAGAAACAAGAAAAAGTCAAGTTCTGGACAGTAAGCCTGAAATTTAGGCATCCCTCTGCAAGCTTAGTATGGATTTGTGTAAATATTAGGGTCTGTCTATGTGTATCTAAATATCCTACTGCATCCTCTCATCTTTTATTAAACTATAACAGTTATAGAATGGATTGATGCAGCACAAACCAAAGAAATTCCTTGGCAGGCAAAGAAATAGAAAAATTATGCATTGAAGAGCAAAAATTTTCTCAAGAGTAACAGGAAAGTCTGTTATGAACTGCCCTTCAAGTTAATGACTACAGAGTTTATCTCATGCCTTCTGGGCAAATGTGTAGTACACATAAAATTTTTTTTTGTCACTTACCCATTTGTAAAACATAAATCCAGCATGAAATGGCTCTGACACAACAACACAGTTTATCTGTCCAGATTCATTTCCACCACAAGTTGTGATTCTGTGTTCTGTTCTTTTCTTTTGCTTTTTCGTCCCAGAAGGTAAAATTCAAATAAGATGAAAAAGCAACATGAGAACCCGTGACTAACACAGTGAAACTGTTGTAGTTAAAAAGAAAAAAAGCATGTTGAGGAAAAAACAGCCCCTGTTTCACAATGCCTCTTCTGTGTAAGCAAGAGAGAGAATATAAATTAAAAAAAAAAAAAAAAAAAAGGAAAACCTGCTCTAATTGTGCAGAAATGTGTCCATTTTTTTAGTTCCGGAATAAAACAGGACTTGATTCACATGTACAAAGATTGGGGATACATAATTTTATAGCCTGAGGAGCTTCTTAGCCATTAACTGGATTTGAGCTCTGCAGAGATGCCCACTTCTACCCTGCTAGCAATATCCTGAGGCTTCAAGCTCTGTAGAATCCAATGTGACACCCCTGAATGAACCAGGACATCAGTTTATTCTTATCCCCTTTCTGGGTTGGTACTGGAAACAATTTTAGGTGCCCAGTGGGGATAGAGTTGGATTTCTAGCAAAATCCAAGATTACACCCTTACTAACATGCATTTGGACTCAGAAATTCTGTTGCAACTAACAGTATGGAGAATTAATCAGTACTACCAAGATCAGGTGAAAAGGAAAAAAAATGCTACTCAACCCCAATTAGAACCCAGAAAAAAAAACCCAAAATCCCCAAAAAACCCACTGACGTTGCAAACAATTTGCAATGCAAAGGTATCTTGCAGTTAACCTGACCCTCAATGTTACCAAACTCCTACATAAAATTGCTTAAAAATATAGAGCTAGCATAAAGTACTGCTTTTCCACTGAGGTCAAACTGCAGTTCCTGTTTAAAGGAAATTCAGAATCTAGTCCAAGAAAAAGTCTTGTGAATATCAAAAGCAGCCTATGCTGACCTAATATTTCCATTGTTTGAGCTGCACTTGTAAGATTTGTCTAGTTTTTACCTCCCCTATTGAAGGCCTTTTGTGGGCAAATGTCCTAACTTGATTATACCAATAATGAAAACTCCGTATTCCTCACTGGATGCCAGGATGTCATTCCAAGAACCTAACTCTGTAATCATAAAACTAAAATATGACATAGAAAGTAACACGTACTTGTAGTTCTTAAAGTTGTATCCCTAAACTTCTCTGAAAAGCATCTCTACAATTAGTCACAAACACTTTCTTTCACTCTTTCTTTGTGTGATGGTCTAATACATATCCTAAAATATATGTATGGAGAGTTTTGTTGTCTCCTTACAATAAATGTTTCACCAGGTTTGTTTTTCCTCCTATTTAAAAACAACAAGGTACCAATGTTTAGTGAATATACAATCCCCTGGCTGTCCTCAATCCACCACAGACAATTGTTGAGCTTTTTTTGTAACCCTTAAATAAAGAAGCAAATTGTTTTTCAGGAAGGAAATTAACATACACTTAAAGATTCATAATTTTTAAGTTCACAGGAGTAAAAAATGGTAGTATTTCTTAAGATGTCCAGCCATTTGCACTGGTTTTTTATGTTTTTCAAAGTTGCATATGAATTTATACATT
This sequence comes from Parotia lawesii, assembly GCA_003713295.1. Lineage (NCBI taxonomy): Eukaryota > Metazoa > Chordata > Aves > Passeriformes > Paradisaeidae > Parotia > Parotia lawesii. Next base: position 371,923 of record RAHM01000157.1, on the reverse strand, counting down.
ATATTTCTTTTTTTTTTTTTTTTTCAATTATTTGCTTCTGTACAGGCTAGTATCTCTCAAAAAAGCTGCATGAACAGGACGGAACTTAGGTGATATTACTTCTGAGATGGAGTAGGTACAATTCATATATTGCTCTTTAGTACTGCAACATAGCAGTGTGCAGCTATGAAATTTAACAGTTCGCTGGAAGTTTCCTAGAAGATGCACAGTTACGGACAGATGCTGAATTTGATTTTAAATAAAACAAAATCAAATCACGTCATGAGACTAGTTCTTACTTTGAACTAAAGAAATTAGTGGTGAAATGAACAAAATTAGGTGGAAAAATAAATGGAATGTCATAATTTCTTTATTTCTAAAGCAATTCCAAAACCCTGCAAAGTTTGACATAGACAAATATTGCACTTTATGTGCAAAAATTAACTACCTGATGAGCCACAAGAATAATTATGTAATTAAGAATAAAAGAGCAATCAGGGCTGCTCTTGCCCCTAAGTAAAGAACTGGGAAATATGCTATATCAGTAGCTCTAACATCTCATGATTGCATCTCTAATCCTACAAGAAATTGTTCATTTGTTATAATTAGTACCGGAATCTTCTAGACAAGCTGTCAAACTATGTACATTCACCTCACTTTAGCTTATTATTCCCTGTACAGTTATTAGTCCTTTGTTGCCAAAAATGAGTGTTCAATATATATGGAGAACATGAGATTAGCTCAGCTGGTCAGACCATGCTGTTAATAATGCCAGGGTTCTGGGTGATGGGCCATCCACTTAAGAGTTGGCTTTGATGACCCTTGTGGGTCCCTTCCAATGCAGAATATTCTGTGACTAGTTCTGTGATATCTAAGGACACAAATGAAGCTTCTTCCTTACCAAGTGCCTGTAAGTCTCTAATTACCCCAGAGCTAAAAACAAATGAAACAGAGGTCCCTGTTCACAGTCAGAGACAATATCTCCCTTTACAGTTTAGGATGCATAACAGCAGAATGAGAAAATTTTCTCAGGTGCTTGTATTTCAGCTTCAGTCAATCCACGGCCGTATCTTTTGTATTTTGCCATAGAAAACTTCTCTACAGTGCCACCTGTGCCCTTCCCTTCTCCCAATCCCCAGAGAATACAGCTTCCAAGTCAAGAAGAAACAGAACCAAAATTAGACTAGGAACAAGTCTGTAAAGTTGTGCAAGCTAAAAAATTGCCAAAAGAAAGCAAAAGAAAAGCTGTAGCAGGAGAGACAAGTGGTCTACTTAGTACACTATTGTGAAAAATTACAAAAAACAGGTGCTCAGGCAAGAACACTAGAAAAGTCACACAAATATTTGTGTAGAACCTTATCCCATTCTCAAAAAATTTCTAACTCAAGAACTTTTTAGCAGATTTTTTATTAAGCAGATCTTGACATACTTATCTAGCCTGAGCACGCCTGTATCTGCTTGAACCGGCATAAACTTTTGGCATCTGCAATATCCTGCAGTTTTCCACCTTCATTACATGGATTTGTCACCTACACATCTTTCTGCTTCAGATGAAAATCAGATGCTTTTATAGAAAAAATGCTTCATGAACTTGCATAATACTAAAGCTGCAGCTGTTTTGTGAAACTGCAGCTATGGAAGCCGCCTGAGTCTTGCAATTGGGTTGTGGGTAGGTTGTTCTGTTTGTTTTTACAATGTATCCATCAGCATCTTCATATATAAAGGTGTATTAACAAATAATGTTGGCTTGTGCAAAAATACCGTAACAAAGCACTGTAGATTAATTCAATATCTGAGTAAATACAAACTTCCATGCAGATTAGTTCAGATTTCTCTTACAGTAGTATCTCAGCTGCTCAGTCACTCACCCTCCAGCAGCAGCAAAGGGCAAGGCTGGTGTGAAGCTCGTCAGTGTTGGGGCATCTAAGAGATCAACTCCATCCTAAGCAAAGTTACACACATGAAGATGTTGCTGCCACCACAAAGTTTTGGCTAAATAATACATTAGGAACTTCAGCAAACTAGTATTATGCTCTAGAGCACGCTAACATAGAGTAACAGAATGGCCTAGGTTGGACAGGGTCTCAAGGATCATCTAATTCCAACCCCCCTGCCATGAGCAGGAACACCTTCCACTAGATCTGTCTGCTAAAAGCCACATCCAACCTGGCCTTGAACACTTCCAGGAAGTAGGCACCCCCAGCTTCCCTGGGCAGCCTGTTCCAGTGCCTCACCACCCTCACAGTAATGAATTTCTTCCTGAGATCTAACCTAAACCTACTCTCAGTTTGAAGACACTTCTCTTCTTCTGTCACTACACGCCTTTGCAAAAAGTCTCTGTCCATCTCCCTTCAGGTACTGGAAGGCTGCAATGAGGTCACCCGGAGCATTCTCTTCTCCAGCATGAACAATTCCAATTCTCTCAGCCTTTCCTCGCAGGAGCGGTGCTCCGTCCCTCCGATGATCTCAGTGGCCCTCCTCTGGACTTGCTCCAGTAGGTCAATGTCCTTCCTGTGCTGGGGACCCAAGAGCTGGATGCAGTACATTCCATCTTATTCTCTCGACATAAATGAAATTAAAAATGCCTAATTTTCAATGACAGACATTACTCAACTGTTGTCTTACATTTTGAAGTAGACTGAGCACCAAGTTAGGCTGGAAATAAACATGTAAATGAAAATTTAAGACTGTGTTGGGCTCTTCAGAATCTAACAAGGCCATGAAACTCAGCATCATAATTCTCAATTAGCAGTTCAGGGAAAGCAAACTGGGAAGCCCACATTCAAAGCCTTTTTTTAAAAAAGACTTTTTCTACCATGAAGGGATTAAAAAAAAATTACAGCAAGCTGCTCCCCATGGTCCCCTTCAAGAATTCAACATAGCCGTGGCAATTCCCCTGTGAACTCTTTTGGATGAAGTCTGATAGGGATGCTGTTTGGAAGATCAGAGAGAGACATGAAGGCAGATATGTAGCATGTATTCACAGCATGATGTATAGTACAATTACAGTTCTTGTCACACACAAAAGAATCCTGATAAAATTATGATAAACAAACAGAAACCCTGAGAAAATAAAGCAACAAACAAACAAGCAAAAAAATCCTTCTGAGAAAAGCAAGTTCAAATAATATTTGTAACAAAAAAATAACTGTTCTAAAATATTCATTGGAACAAGTCAGCATTCCTTATTAATGGCAACAGAATTTCACACTTTCAGTGAAATACTGGAAATGAGTGATGTGAAATACCCACATCATCTCATACTTGGCAATGTAGGAAAATAAATAATTTCACTTAAAATAAAGGAGTTTAAATCTGTTTTGTCATATCTAAAGACACAGAATGATGACACACACCTTAACTCTGGCAAAATGAAATGATTTCACACATAGCTTGTTACCCAGGCTGAAAGACAAACTGCAACTCAGGCTCAACATTGTGTAAGTACAGCAAATCAGTCCATGGACTTGAAATAGCAAGTACAGTGCATGTCACTATGGGCAGTAGTGTTAACCAGCTAACCAATTTAACCCAGTGCTACCCTGGAACCCGTTCAAAAACAGATTCCAAGAGCAGCAAGTACATCTGGTACAGCTTGTCCTGAACACCGAAAAAATTCTTACAACTAGAAAAAAAAGGGGCTTTTAAGTGTTAAAGAAATTAATGAAGACTGCATAATAAAATATAAGGAAAATTTGATTTCACAACTCACAAAGAAAACTGGAACTTAATGAAAAATCAGTATTTTTTCCTTTACTGTTAGACTGATGTCAATTATATTCCTTTCTTTTTCTTAATCTTCAAATTTAGGTTTGACACTGTAGATGCAGCCTGCATGAATATTAAGAAGAATATCCAACTTCTTCATTATTTGCATTTTGTACAGTTTTGCTTAAATTTGTGGAATTACAAATTTTGGAAGCAAAGACTGCAGACTACTTTATCTTCATGCTATTAAATAAGAAAAAAAAAAGGATGAGGCTGGGCATGTCAGATATGCATTTGATAAGTAGTTCTGCATACAATTCTTTTAAATTCATCAGCACAAAGAAGGAAATGTAAAAGACAAATTGCTAATCAGAGTTCAATGCTTAAATACACATATAAATAACAGTAAGAAGTCTTCCCTGTAGAAAACTCAGGAGAATTAATGTAAAATCCTTGTTTACATGTTTCAGTAATACTCTGCAGCTAACTTCTGCTTTTCTTTCTCAGAACACGTAACAAAATTGAAAATGGCTGCACGCTAACAAAAACTAAGGAATGGTTAATCTATGCATTCTCATTATTGCTACTATTTTCTGAATAAACATGTTGTAAACCAGCTGTAAATGCAATACTATAAAATCTCAGAGATTTTAGTCCCTACATAACAATTTCTGATATAAACACTCATTCATGATGACTACAAATACAGTGATTTGCCTAATTAGAAACCATATTAATTTAAATGAATGCTAAATATTTGTCCAGGCTCTTAACTATTAAGGTGAACAGAATGTAGAAGTTCCTAAAAGTATGTACATCCCCAAATAATTAATGCTTACCATGGAGACTGTGGAGACTAAAAGTTCCCTTGTAGGATTAGAAAAAATCACATATTTGCATAAATACTTTCCCAGGTATAGTTTTCAAATATATTACTAACAGCTATTGTAAGAGAGAAAAAAAAAAAAGCCTTTGTAATATTATAGCTCTGAAAAATAATTTTAAATATTTAGCATATCCAAAAGAACTTGCTGAGAAGCTGGTAAACAATTCTATTCCAATTATTTTGTTAACTGTAGTCTTAAGCACTGGGCATATTTCTCTGATTTTAAATAAACTGTCTCACTATACAGACTATTAATCAGCATCCTTCCTTTTCCTCTGGCCCTCTAAAAGAGACTCCAGAAAAAAATGTTTAACATCCTTTTGTACTAAAACCAAAAAGCCATTCTCCAAGAACAGCCAATATATCCTTTTTGAGACCACCTGTTAGGCTGTTGGATTTTTTGATTTAAAGGATTTTATTAGTAAAATACTACTTTGAGTCTAGATGGCCTCCATATTTTAGTATTTCAGCACCATTTAGATTACAGCTCCAAAGTCACATTTAAGGCCAAATGAAATGTGCAACAAACTTACATTAATCTGGAAATACTAATTCCTGTTGGACACTTATTAAAATACAGTTTCAACAGAGCTGAACAGAACTAGAGGATTTAACTCAGTAGACCGCTTCTAACCAGTCGTTTTAGCTTCAAAACATGACCCTAAATTGCACAATTCATTAAGTTTTATTTTAGTTTAAATATTGAACAAATACAATATTTAAAGCAAATTTTAGATGAAGTGACAGCATTCTCTGCTTTTTACATTCAAAAAATGGAAAGCCTGCAATAGGCTCTTTTTTCAGACATACCTGCAGTACTCTTTCTGTTGATAAGCCCTATCCTTGAAAGAGGTTCTGTTTATGCAATAGGTTGAACTATCTGCCTGGATAAAAGTAATGTTATAGATAATGATGATTATTATTAGAATGTTTGCAACTTTTTCAGCTGGGAGGTCTTAAATGCACAAACTCCCATCATCCCCTTGCCCTCCTGGTACCTAACACCTGGAAGTAAGAGGACTGTAGACACTGTTCCAAGAATGAGAGAGCACAGAATATTTTGCAACAGTGACTCTATTGAAGGCTCCTTGGAACTCAATTTGACCTTTTCCATCTGGATGTACTGGGCAGAATGCATCACAGGAGGCAGCCCATGGTGAGCTTACACCACTAATAAATAAAAGTAATGAATCAGCAAACTCTGTTAAGAGAGAAAGTAATTGCTATGAACCATAAAGGTTTAAAATGAATACATGGCTGCCTTTTAATTATTCGTTGCTCCAAGTTAAATGACCTCTGCTCACACAGCATCACAACATACTTAAGGAATTTAATTAAAATGATGTTTTATCTTAATATTTAAGAATACAATTTTTTCAGATTCCTTTCAATAAAATGCTACACGGGCACACGAGATGTACAAAAATAGAGTTCTGTCTCATTTTTGGTTCTATACATAAAACTTCTGTCTGTTTATTAGACATCTAAATCTGAGCCCTTCAAGTGATCAATGGACCAATGTACTTCAGACAGTGAATAAAAGCAAACTGTAGCTAAGTATTTTTAATAAATAATATAATGAAATTATTTAACAATAATTACATATTCACATTAGCATAATAGGATCATTGTCAAGACAGCTGTTTAACAAAATTCAAAGCAAACAATGTAATGCTACATGTTTATATAATATAGATGGGCACTTATTTTACAATTAAAGCCAAATTTAATCAAAGTCACTTATTTTAGAGTTCAAAGAAAGCCATCTATCTGCCTTCCAGTCCAAAAAGAAATTAACAAATACCATAAATTAAGGATGCATGAGGAGCAAAGGTGAAGCAGCAGAGTTCACAGCTAATGTTTGCAATGAGATACATCCTCCCCCCACCTCAAAAAAACAAAGCAAAAAAACGCCAGGAAATCTCCAGCTCAGGTATTTCCAGCACTTTTGAAGGAGATAATTATTTCAATGTGCCAAAATACAATACTGCGGATGTTTTTTCAAGCAAAGACTGTTAAATTTTTGTCCTTATAAGACCATTAGCTCATGTTTTTGGCAGAAGTAGCTGCTGCTCCAGTTCTGTTTCTGGTTGCAGATCAGCTAGCTAATAATGAAAGAAAAGAGAAAGTTTTCTTTGCTTTTGCACAATCTGGAAAGCAGCTGGGCCTGTTATGCCTGTAATGTACTTACACTCTCAGCACTACTGAACTGTTAGAAGAGAATTTGGCCATCCCACAATGTACATGGCGTTGTACTCAGTACCACAACACTGTGTTTTTACTGCTTGTGGTCCAGTCCCTCTCCTGTGTATTCAGTTCAGATGCTTCTGCATCTGGGGCATAAGTTCCCCTTGTATGTAGCTAGTTTTGCTATTTTTAATGCAAAAGAGAGGCACGACTTACAGAAGTATTAAAGGCTGAAGGGGAAATTCTGAAGAGGTCTGTTTCCCTCAGTGAAGTCAATACTTGCCTTACAGAGGCAAACTACAGTAATAGAATACATTGTGCATTTCCAAGCAGATTTGCAAAACACAGTGGTGAGCTGGGTGGGGAAGAAACTGCCTGTCTCAGTCATGAAAGGTAACAAACTGCAGTCAAGATTCAGTACAACTACCACAAATTTCCAACCAAAGATAAAGTCAAAATGACTCACTCCTTTAAATGACCTGTTGATGCTTAGCCTTTGAAGCTTGGTTTTGCTTTTTGGCTTTCCTACAAAGCATTTGCAATTGAGTTGGCATCTTATTTAAAAAGTTATTGAATATTTACTTTAAATGTATATTTTACAATAATTATTTCTACAGTGATTTTGACAATATAAGGAAAATCTGATCCAAACCTCAAGAGAAGATGAACAAAATAGCTTTCTATATTTGCTGGACCTTCTTTTCACAATGTCTTCTGGAATTTACAAGAAAGGAATACTTTTTCCTTCCTCTCCCCTTCCCTCTCTCCCTCTCTCTCTCTCTCCTCCTCCCTTCTTTCTTTCCTTCCTCTCTCTTCTCCCCTCCTCTCCCCCCAATATATCAGAAGTTCTGCTCAGGTCAATTACACAATGCCTCAAGTACTAAAGCATTTCTTTGATTGCCACCCACATTACCGATCCACTTTGAAGAGTCCTCACATCTAGTCTTCAATCCCTTTCTTATAACTGTAGTACTTGTGGCAGCAGGAATGAAATGCTTTGTACCCATTATTTTGAAGTGGTCCTTAGATGTAAAGACGTAAATAGTGGAATTTTTCCAGTGCAGCTGGCAGGATGCACAGAGAAGCATTAGACAGATCAAGTGCCCCCTTCTGCTGCTCTCCTATGGAGGTCATCTTGGCCGGCCTTGATGCAAAGAAAAATGCAGTTCCACCATTCAAAAGAACATGGTTGGTGAGAAGAGATGTTAAGCACAAGAGACCTCTGGTGTATGCATCGAAAGTTTACCATGAATCTCATCAAATATATTGCTTAAAATGTTATCAGATAGCATTGAACAAATAATTATGTAATTTTCTGGGCTGTTAGTGAAAAGAAAATTATATAGGTAAGCTTTATAGTCATAACTCATATTTTAATACTGAGACCTAGAGCCAATATTTCCATTTCTGGCAAAGCAAACGTAAGTTGCAAATGCAGACACTTGGGGTTCAGACCCATAAAATGGACCTGAATACCAAGGTAAAAAGCACATCTTTCTAACATGTGAAAAATATAACCTGTGTTTGAAAAATAAAGCAATCCAAAAATGTCTAAAGAAAGATAAGTATTGCCAATTATTTTAAAGTTTCAAATGAGCATTATTAAAAATACTATGGACTTGCACTTAACTTTTAAAGGCATAAGAAATGTTTTGACTAGGTTCAGTCAAAAGAACTGTACTTACTTAAGTTCTGTAAGTTCTGAGACATTAGGCAGTTTGAAAAGAGAGAACTCTTTATACACAGGTAGGTAGGTTGCATCTTCCTGGTAGGAATTAAGACATTTCTTTTGGGCTAGATGTAACATACAGAAGATGATAATTCAGGGATATGAAAAATTTAACATTAAATTAAATCCTGTGAGTTCTGAGGGAAGTGGTAGACGAAATTGCTAAGCCCCTATCCATCATACTTGAAAAATCATGGCACTCAGATGAAGTTCCTGATGACCGGAAAAAGGGAACCATAGGCCACATTTTTAAAAAGGGGCAAGTGGATGGGATGTATAGAGCAGTCATTCTTACCTCTATGAGAGGCAAGATTATGAAGCAGATTCTCCTGGACAYCATGCGAAGGTACATGGAACACAAAGAGGTGACCGGAAAGAGCCAGCATGGCTTTACAAAGGGGAAGTCATGCCTGGTGACCTTCTCTGATGGAGCTACAGCACTGGTGTATAAGAGCAGAGCAACTGGCATTGTCTACCTGTACTTATGCAAAGCTTTGGACGCTGTTTCACAGGATATCCTTGCCTCTAAATTGCAGAGACATGGATTTGATGGATGGACCACTCGGAGGATAAACAATGGGCTGGAGGGCTGCCTGGAAAGAGTGGTGGTAAACAGCTCCTTGTCCACATGGTGACCAGGGACCAGAGGTGTCCCTTGGGGTTGGTACTGTGGCTGATACAGGTTAACACCTTTGTCAGTGACAGGGACAGTGGCATCGAGAGCACCCTCAGCAAGATCCCTGATGACGCCAGGCTGTGTGGGGCAGGTGACACTGGAGGGAAGGGATGCCAGCCAGAGGGACCTTGGACAGGCTTGAAAAGTGGGACTGTGTGAACATCAAGAAGTTCAACAAAGTACAAGTGCAAGGTCCTACACCTGGGTGACGGCAATCCCAGACACATCCACGGGTTGAGCGGAGAAGTGACTGAGAGCAGCCCTGTGGGGAAAGACTTGGGGTGATGGTTGATGGAAAACTCAACATGGGCCAGCAGCATGGGCAGCAGGGCGAGGGAGGGGATTCTGCCCCTCTATTCTGCTCTGCTCTGCTCTGCTCTGGTGAGACCCCAGCTGCAGAGCTGTGTCCAGTTCTGGTGTCCCCAGCATAAGGAGGACATGGAACTGTTGGAGTAAGTCCAGAGGAGGGACATGAAGTCAATAAAGGGACTGAAGCACGTCCCCTACAAAGCCAGGCTGAGAGAGTTGGGGCTGTTCAGCCTGGAGAAGGGAAGGTTGCGTGGAGACCTCATGGCAACCTTGCAGTATCTGCAGGGGCCTGCAGGGAAGCTGGAGAGGGACTCTTGATCAGGAACTGTAGTGACAGGACAAGGAGTAATGGGTACAGATTGAAAGAGAGCAGGTTTAGATTAGATGTTAGGAAGAAATTCTTCACTGTGAAGGTACTGAAACCTGGAACACGTTCCCCTCCTGGGAAATTGTGGAATGCCTCATCTGAGGTCATATTCAAGGCCAGGTTGGATGTGGCTTTGAGCAACCTTGTCTAGTGGGAGGTGTCCCTGCCATGGCAGGGGAGTTGGAACTAGATGATCTTTAAGGTCTCTTCCAACCCAAACCATTCTCTCATTCTATAAATAAGATTTATATTCCAGAGATATAATTCTGTACATCTAAATTACTACCAGCTAATATTTTATTGGTACAAAATTAGTACTACATACTAAATACTGCTATTTAATATCTGTGGACTGTGATTGTGACACACACCAACTACCTTCTTCACCAAAAGCACTAAGGAAAATGTTAGGAGATAAAAAACCTCAGCCCTAATTTATAAGCAAGGATCATAGTTATTTGTACTATTCCTAACATCTATTCAGTTAAAACAAAAGCAGCTCTGCAAAACACCAAAAACTAAGTGCTAAGTGTTTAGATTTTCATCATCTGTCTCTTTTATATGCATTTTTATGCAAGTGTTGTTGTATGCACATATGCAATATTATATTCTATTGTACACCTGCTATCAAATATTTATAATATATCCAGGTAACCTGGCGACCACTGCACTTTGTTTTTCCTTTCCTCTAAGTTAGTAACATCCAAGGCCTGAATTACATTGTTAGCCTAACAGTCACAATAGTGGCCTTTTTGCACTGATAAAACCATTACCAAAAAAAGAATGGGTCCACTGATGATTCCCCTCCCCATGCCTCCAGCAGGTAGTTTTGTTGTTCTTGATACCTCCTAAAGTATTTTTAAGATCAAATGTTTCCCCCTCACCCAGGTAAAGAAGTGTAAAAAACAACATGATGATACTGCAAAACCAAAGCCATTAAGTCCTTGGAACATGCTCCCATGCATTCAGAGGTATTGCAGAAGTAGAATTAATACTTTTTTTTTTTTTTAAAGAAAAATAAAATCACAGTTGCTTTGAATGTAGTTGCAATCTATTCACATACTCCACAGGTTATCTTAAAGGAGATCACAGAAAATAGGAGTCTGCCCAGTGGTTTCTAATTTCTAGCTTGGCTACTGATGTAACTGCTGTGTTAACTCAGTAAATGAGCTCTATCTTTACGTGGCACCATTTTTCTCTTTACTATTTATTTTTCATCCCTTTACAGTCTATGTTTTGGAACAAGGGTCACATTTCTCAAATGCAACCCTCCCCGCAAAACGTGTGCTACTTTTGGCTATTATTCTGCTACAGTACTGCAGAGCGGAATGTTTTTGGCTAATCTTGTTGGCAGATAGGTTCTCTCTACAGTAGGATAAATAAAACGCTGTCAAGTACCAAGTGTAGATGTTCTAAAACTCAGACACCCTTTTCATGGACATTTCCTTGCAACATATGCACTGGAACATTCATTAAAAAAAAAAAAAAAGACAACAACCAACAACAAAACAAAACACTCAAAATTCCCTACATCTAACGACATATTGGGGAGTTATTTTTTAGTAACATCTATTGTGAGCTGTTGCAGAAATTACATGTTTTCAAGAGCCAGGTGTAACATATTAGGTTATGTAAGACTAAAAGTCTCCATGGCAATTCTGAACACGTCAAACCATTCATGACCACTAAGTGATGTTCTCTCAGACACTGATGAGTACACCCAGCACTATCTGGGTCTTAGATCTTGCTCGCATTCAAGCATTACTCACATCTGACTAAGAAGTGATTCAAACCACTTGCCTGAGAACCCAAACTTCAAGAAGAAAGAAGGATCTTTTTTTTTTTTTAAGAAATCCAAAATAGATAGGCACATTCACTGAAAGATTAAATATTCCCCTGCATAAGAGTTGTAGTTCACACAGGAAGTGAGTTTATAAAACCTGTTACAGAAGATGGATATGGATAAGGGTGAGAAGAAGTTACATGAAGTGACAGCAAAGTAGCAGAGGAACCAGTCTTAGCAGTTGAGCCATATCATCTTTGGTGCTGAAAGACAAACTTTTCTGATCAATTTTGAGAAAAATTTTAGGCTTCAGCTTTCACAGGATTACCCATGTCAAAATCACCATACTTTGAGGGAAGAGGACAGCAAAGTATCAGACTGAAGAAGTCTCCATCCCCACACTTTTTATATTTTCTATTGATCTCCCAGGCTGCTTCTGTCTCATTAGTGTCTAGTTTGGTTCTTCCAGCTTCCATTCTGTACAAGTCAGTAATACAGCACGTTAATAAAGGGATACACAGCTTGTGTCAAATTCAGTCAGACTTTCTGAAGCTACTATCTCTCTACATCCACCTTGCTTTCCATTTGCAGAGTCACCTAAATTACACACTAGGAATTCTCTAGCCCTGCTTGTTTCTAGATCTCAGCAATCTGTGACATGATATGGATATTCTGGTATCCACAACTGTTAAGAAACTAAGAATAATGAAAACAAAAAAAACCACCTATTGATATAAAACCCTCCACAAACTCTCCATCAACTAAGCTTTTCCTTAGATGTTAACCAACACAATCTCATCCATCTAAGCAGGCACAGCTCTTCTCAGACATCATCATTCAATTTCCAGTTCTGCGTTTCAAGATGTGGTGAGACCCATATGTTCACTGGTTACAGAGCACACAGATGATGCAGTTCTAATTTAATGAGCTGGGTTTAATGCATTACAGAAAATACTACTTTTCCCGACAGAGGACTATCAGAATTTGTATTGAGCATTTTTTCCAATGAACAAAAATAAAGACCAGTATGGTGTCTCAGTGACTAGCAGAAACAATTATATGCTACACAAATATGCATTCATTTCAAAGCAGAAATTACATCAAATATTATAAAAAAACCCCATATGTTGAATCCATATATACAAACAGTCACAGTAGAAAGGTAATGAAGCAAATTAAGCATTAAAAATACTCAGCTTATTCATGAGATTGCATTGTGTGGGCTGTCTTATGCACAGGTATATAAAGAATTCAAAACTCCCAGCACCTCTGACAAACAAAAATATAAATCCCAGAACCAGAATAATGCAATGTACCACTCACAGGTAGTCATGGTAGCATGAAATAAGCAGGGAGTATAAGACAGAGAATTTAGGTTTGGGGCTTTTTTGGTTTGGTTTTCTTGGTTTGGTTTTTTTTTTTTTTTGGTTTGGTTTGGTTTGGGATTTTTGGTTTTTTGTTTAAAAATTATGAAATAATAAAAGTGATTGTGGTATGTAGTAAAGATTTTAGTTCTACTGAGGCAGAAAATATTCAGGACTTCCAGAAGCTTAGCAAGGACAAAACACCCTAATATTCAGACTATCTAGTTGCAGATTATAAACTTCCAATTAGAATAAATGGAGTTAATAGGCAGAACAGAGTCCTGACATCTAAAAGATTAAATCTTTAAAGTATTACAACTGTAGTATGATTTGTTTAAAAAAGTACACCCACATTACAGATAATGAAATAAAGCTTTAGTTCTCTTCTTAATTAAATCAACCTATTTCTATTCACTGACATCAGATTCTGATTCTGCAGATGAAAGTAGGTTTCTTACTATCAGTAAGTATAATTTGAAAGGGTGGCACTGTTATCTCAAAAAAGAGAAAGAGAACAAAGACTGCATCATGATGATATAAAGGAAGCAATAAAAAGAGGATTCCATGAGCCAAGACATTGTACAGACACAGAACATGTTCATTCATGCTAACAGCTTTTACTGATGAAGTGAAAGAGAGAACTGCAGAGCATAAGAATCCGTATTTTTCTTCACTGGACTGTAGTAAAGAGTGAATCCTAATTAGGAACAAATTCACTAATACAGTTCTTTACATTGCTATTAATAGCTATAGCTATGTTTAATCCTTCTCTGTAAGGGCAGAGTTTAAGTAAGAGAATTCATGTACATACAAATAAATAATTCCAGGCTCTGGAAATAAATCTTCCAAAGAATGCATATTTAAGAGTCTGTAATTATTTGTTGTATCCATAGTAAACCAGAAGATTTTACTGAAAACTATACATCAGAGTTAAACTGAAAAAAACCCCTACGTCTAGACAATGAAGGGCATCTCACTTTCTGATTAACATGTTTGCTTACAAGAAGAAGCAAGCAGTAATGTCTTTGTAAGCCTGGCTGATGGCTGGAACAAAGCACTCTGGCTTTCAAACACACAAGAGCTTTACTAAGTAAGAAAAAAAGAAAAAAGGAAAAGGATTTTAGGTTTTATTTCCTTCCAACCTTCTGACCAGTTCAACTCTTATTATATATCTGCTTCCTTCTCTCAATAAAATGAAAACTTTGAAAGAAAAACAAAATCAGATTGGCTTATCCAAATTCTTTACTAAAATCAGACATTCCAACCTCACATTTTGTGCATTCTACCAAAAAAAAGAGGTGAAAATTAATTCTTGTGATCTCCGATGTCAGGGGAGAAATAATTTCTTTTCATCATCGAAAATGAAGACATAGCTGTCTTTACTCCATGAGCTATGAAAAGTTTTGATCAAAGAAGCAACATTCAATGAAAATCAAATTAAATTCTATTTTCTGTTGACTCACATTGCCTTCTCAAATATTTTGAAATCTATTATATGCAAATATTGCAGCTATTCATTACACTGCCCACTTCTATGACATTATTTTTAATCCTCCACCTTGTTTTGATTAAACGTGATCGAAATTGAACACAGTTTTCACAATTTCAGTATCTGATATTTCAGGCATCTATTTGCTTTTCAAATCTTTCACTGTTATCTTTTGCCAAACAACTTTCCTGCAGTCATGGGTTCAGTAAAAAAATGTTTAACATTTGAGCCAAAGCAAAAGCAAAATCATGTTAGTTCAAAGCATAACTGACATTTACATTGGCCAACTTTTAAAGCAGCTACAGCTTTACTGAATAATAATCACGCTATTAATATGCACTAATAAAAGAAAATTAATGCTTTTTCCATTAAGCTCCTGTTCTGGTCACTAGCACAAGCTACTACATTCATATTCTTGAAATCTGAACGGGGGATTTGCTAATTGCTATTGTTGCCAAGACATCAATATTCCAGATTGCTGCAGTAACTGCACTGACAATACTAAACCAGCCACTAAAGCTTTCATACAAAATAGCACCATGCATGTGCAACATCCAAATAGCAATTAAAATGTAAGAACCATTCAGATTTCCCAAACCTTAGCAATCATTAGCAGCACCCAACTCCAAGAAGAAAGAGAAACATGATGTCTTAATAACGTTCCATGCTTCAAAGCCACACAAGTCTTAATCTCCAAAGTAGTGAGTGTATCACCGAATGATAGATCAGATCTTTGCTGTTCCAGCAGACAGCAAGAGAATAAGCAAGAATGCATCTTTGCACGGGAAAGAGTAATATACCTCCTTCTCTTGTACGTCTGATACCTAGAAACACTGAAATAGGGCGATTGAAGGGAGAAAACCACCCTGCAGTGATTACAGCCGTATGAAAATAACGCTACTATACAGATCATCCAGTTCACAATATATCCATATACTCTCTTTCTCACTTTTACAAGTACAATACTAACAAGATGATAGAAGGAAGACTTGGAAGAGTAAAACTTCTACAAGACATGTTAATCTTTTAATTTAACTTAAAAACTCTCCTGAGGATGTTAGGAAACCATTAAGGTTAGAAATGGAAAAAAACCTGTTCATCATCGGAATGTAAAGTGGCTGTGAAACATACCGTGAAGCCCTTGCAGAATGAAACCTCCACCTCATCTTATTCACCACTCTGTACCAGCACTATTTACAGCTGCCAGGTAGCACAATGACCTTTTCATGTGCCCCAGCACGGCCCACAGGGTGCTGCCCACCCTGCAGCCCACATTGCATCAGGCATTGAGTTTCACACCACCTGTAAAGTTTTGCTGGCCTAACCATGTTCAGCAGACCCTGAGGACAAGTCTAACTCTTCTGACAGCAAAGCCATGGATCCACCAGCACTATGTCAATGAAAGGAAGCTCCAGATGCCTTTTGGCCTCTGCTGCACTAGTGCACAGCTGTGCCTGTGCAAAAGCCTTCTCCAGTGGCCTGTGACAAAGGGAAGAGAGACTTAGAAAACTCTTTGCCAAGAAGGCAGAAGACTTCACTGTAGCTTTGGAGCTACTTCAGACATCAAAAGTCATTTACATGAACTGAAAAGCAAGTAAGCAAAATCTCCAGTCTCCAGGGTTCTTGCTGGATCAGCAATGCTTGCACCCTTCCACCCCCCACCCAAGCCTGGAATTCCCAGCTCTGGACACAATCCTGCATGTTCTGTTAGTTCTCCTGAGATACCTGTGAGACGAATCTGGCATCCCTTATCAATGGGTACGCTACTGAAGTTTCCCGTGGACCACTGGTCTATCAGTTTTGGGGACAGAACAGACAATAAAAAGCTACTTTGTCCCTTGCAATACCACAGATCATGACCAGGATTGGTTCTGAGGGAGGATTCTGCGAACATGGTTTTTACCAACTTCTGAAGCTCAAGCTACAGGAAAGAATTTATCAGTACTGAAGGAAAGAACTGGCTATTTAAGCATAAGAAAAATTCTAAAAATACAGTCAGTGCTGAAAAATAAGTATTCTCCTAATTTGATTTTTTGAATGCCTTAAAAATGACATTGTATCAAAAGATAGCTGTGTTTGTCTCATAAATATAAACAATTTATTGTGTTTGACATACAAAATAACCACTTACTTTTCTGAAGAGTAGGGTA
This sequence comes from Parotia lawesii, assembly GCA_003713295.1. Classification (NCBI taxonomy): domain Eukaryota; kingdom Metazoa; phylum Chordata; class Aves; order Passeriformes; family Paradisaeidae; genus Parotia; species Parotia lawesii. The sequence continues at coordinate 355,296 of RAHM01000157.1, read as the reverse complement.
AATGTATTTGCATTATCTTGGTTTATTTGGCTGGAACACAACAATGTTTCTGATTTCTCTTAGTCTGCATTTGCACTAAATACTACTTCTGGTAAGATGCTGGGTTTTTTTTTTTACTGCCTAAATGAACTTCAGAAACAAATCCTTACCTCCCCAGCCCCAAAAATCTCTTGCTTGCAGTTCTTCCTGTGGCTGTGTAATATTGTTTTTTTAATTTTATGCCAAGTTTAATGAGACAATGAAGTGTTAGGAGTGATACTACGTTACAGAAAGCAACCAAGTAAATAAATTTAAGTGAGAATTTCTGTGGCTGGAAAAGAGGACTCTAGAAAGTTGGCTGGGCTATGTGAAAGGTTTTGTGAAACATATTACTTGGACTATTTTTATCCACCTTCAAGAGACGAGTAACTGCCCAAGCAGAAGCTACAGAATTATGCAAGGTCACACACCAGTGAAAATATTACATTTGTCAAAGTAAGTATTTGACTAGGTGCTTTTCTTAGAGCATGAGAGAAAAATGATCAACACAATTTTGTGCTTCTGCTCCTAGAAATGCTGGCCTAGTACCATATTAGAAAATACGATCTGGGTTTATTTCCCTGCAACACTTCTTATGTACCAGAAAAGATTTACGTGAAAAGACTAAAGGGTACCCAGAACAGTCATTACTATTTCCTTTGAGAAGATACGGCCAAACACAAGTTAACTTTTTAATATATTTCATTGGTCAAATGGCATTTGTGAGGTGACTGAAAATGAAAATAATTATCCAGCAAATTACAGGAGAATTAGGGAGCTGACACAAGGTTCAAAGCCCATTTCATAATAAAGAACCCATGTTTCAGGAAGTGATGACTGGCTGTGCCCAGGGATATTGTGAAAAGCTGGGAATTTTAACTGCTTTTAAGCTCAATACAAGCAGGAATAAGCCATTTAGAGTGTTTCATCCTCACTGAATATACTGCTTCATCTCAAAAACATTAATCTGTACAGTATTTGTCTTGGGTATGACAAATGCACTTTGTCATAAAACAGGACTATTTTTCAATTTATACGCATTTTTATACGGTGTATTATGAACACTGACACAAACAGACTCATATATAAACACATCAAGTATTCAGCTGATTTCATGCAATTACATTCAAAATAATAGTCTATAGAACCACAAAATGCCTAACTATGACAATTAACAAAGAATGAACCATAAGGAAAAATTTAGCTGGTGCTAGTGGGTGGAGAACATATGGTCTCCCAGAAATTAGTTTGTCACTAATGAAAAATTAAATAACCTCCCCTTTTTAAAGATGCACACTCTTTTCATATGGTGTACATATATAATGTTCTCAATGGGGCAGCATATTGGATCATTTGAGATCACCTAAATTGTTTTCAGAAATTACATGCTTCTGAGAAGTTTTTAAATTATTATAGCACCAAATATATCTAAGAAACTGCATAAATGAGGCACCCAAGGTCTGATTCCCAGATCTCATCTGTAAGGACCCAGGCAGCTAATAAGCCAGGACCATAACACCAAGGAAAGAGCCTGCAGGTATGGTGAGAACAAGGCAGTGAGGGGAACAATGAAGTGGTTGAAGCAGCAGCTGCTCCAGGGAGAACTTCTAGGCCTTTTACCTGTACCACCTGCAAAGGTTCCCCCAGCATACACTGAGGCAGACACCATCATAAACTTAATTAGTCAACAGAAAACAAATTTAAAAAAAAAAATCCCATTGTGCCTTTCAAATTTTAACAGCAAGGGAGGGAGCAAGGCAGAAGGAATCAGGTACTGGGAATTGATAAGAGTAATGTGGAAAGTCCCAGCCCAGGAAACAGGAAAATTGGAACAGCAGTCTCCTGCTCTGGAGAAGAACAAAGTTAAAAAGCTTTTTTTTTCTTTCTCTCTGTGCATCTTATCCCACAGAAAATAATAAAAGTGTATGCAGTGATCTCAGTCATGGGAAAAGCTTGTAAAAGCACAGCAGTTTGGGACATTTGAAAAATAAGCTTGACAAAGCATTGCCAAGATCTTATGCAGTAAAATTTTATGCAGGCTCATCACAAAGGACTTAATAAGCCTGATTTCCATAGTTGAGGCCAGAGCTCTGTGTTGACTACTATAAGACTACTTTTATAGTAACAGCATAAATTACTGCAATTCTGTGCTTAGATCTGTATGCTGAATTCATGAAGAGGCACTTATTAATTCATTAATACTTGTGATTATAAATGACCTATTTACTTGTAAAAGTTTACGAAAAGAAAAATCCAATGGGTTCACCACTAGAAATACTAAGAATATCAGTACAAAAATTTTCCTTTAAACATCCATCCTACAAACCCAGAAGAAAATTCCTTTGCTGCTCAAATCAATGATAGAGAAAGACAATCATACTAATCTTTTACTTACTCTCGGTGTTCTTTATTGCCACTTTCCAGCTAAAATGACTGCTTGCAACACCAATTTCTTAGAAAACAGCTAGGGTTTACACTTACACAGACCTCCACACAAAACTGCTTAGTGTAGTGTGGCTGGATTTCCTGGCAGAAACTTGCTGAACATCATTCCTCGTGTCTCCTCTTCTTTTCCATGTTACCCCCTGGAAATATTCAACAATGCCCGGAATCTTTGTAGAACAGATATAGAAAAAGATAATTAAAACTTCAACAATTGTTATGTGATACAAAGCACCACGCTGCTTCTATTTTCAGTAAGATTTAAAAATCAGAATCAGAGGAACACCCCCAATCCCTTTTTGTTTTGAGATGAACAGGCTCACACTCACAATTGCTATATTACAAATAAACGCTAACCTTACATGTTACAAAGAGTATGAAACTCCCTGAATACTTCGGTATGACTGCACCAAGCTAAAATGCATGTTTACCCTTTTTCTCCTTTCCTCTCTTGTCCCTCTTGTCTTGAAGAGAAGATATTAGAAATTCAGCTAGGAGAGGTCCCAGCACAGGTTAATCAAATCTACAAACCAAGTGAGCTAACAAGATATACAGTTTAGCTCCAACAAGAGTTTAGTTACTGACAGCAGGAGGCCAGCGAAAATACACTATATTTGGACCAGTGTCCTCAATTCTGGTCTCTCATTCCAGAGATGACACAGTGGAACTGGAAAAGGTAGCTAGAAGGGCAACTGAAATGGCTTTTGTACAGAAAAGAAAAATAAAATACCCGAGATAGACTAAATTTCTTCAGCTTGCATAAGTGACAGCTGAAGGAAGATTTAATCGAATCACAAACTGCTATTCACCAATACCTTAGTACGAGCGACTAATCTTTTTCTTATTCACCACTACCAAGGAAAAGATTAGTCACTTGCTCTTATAATGCAAAATGTAAGAATTAAATTAAACTATTAAGATGTAATAGGATCACTATACAGTAACAACATCTCTAAAATTCTTGTCTTAGCTAAAATCAGCCATTCTTTTATATTTCCTACACTCCTTCATTTCAGAAAATCCTTTAAGAAAGTTGAACTATAACTTGAAAGTTTCCAATGGATTATATGTTCTCCTCCCAGTAAGTTTTTCTTGGACGGAGGAGGGGTTGGGGAAATACACAAAATCCCAGGATTTAAGGTAAATGTTAGGTTTCCAGCCATGCACCATCCCCTGACTCCTTCACCTAAAAAGGCAAAAAACCCACGACTTACTGAAAAAAACCTGCGTATTTGGGGTAATTGAAGACATATAAGTCAAAGCTTGTTCTAAAGAGTGGGAGAGTCGTCCTGTTCTCCTGTGTGAATAAATGTTAAAAATACGAAACAGGAAGGACTAATGAAAAGATAAGAGTGAACATGGCTGCAGATAATTGTACTGTCAAGCAGTAAGACAATGTTTGGACACTTAGATTTTACTGATGTGTCCAGCAACATCTGTCAACCGCTCTCCTTGAGTACATGCAGCCTAGAGACTGATGACCATCAGGAAAAATGAAAAACATGTTTGACTGTACATTTCAGATGCTGAAATTGCTACAATCTGTCCATTGTGATGAAGCTATGCACCAGTTCAGTTCATCTGCAATACCAGCACATTCAGGAAAACACATTATTTAAAAAAAAAAAAGGCATTCACATCTAAGAAGAGCACTACTTAAAGAAGATTTGCTTTATTTATGGTAACATTCACTCATGTAAATTCAGTCACATCTTAAGGGAATACAATCATTCCAGGCTAACACACAGAAATTAACATAGGCTTATATTTTTCACCCATTTTCAATTGGCTACTTTGAATAAGTGACTTCCTAGCACAAAACATACCAATTTTCTTGCTTTTCTTTTTTTTATTTAATGGAAAGGAGGAAATGGAAATAATACAACAATAATAAAAACTCAACAAACACAAACTTGATGAGTCATAAGTTCATGCCACTAAGAGATAAAGTCACCGTAAGCATCAAGTACATTTAATTTTCTGTCTCACGTCTCTTCTACACGTTTGCTGAGCAGGCAATAATTTCCTAGACTTCACCTTACAGCTGGTGAGCTTCAAGCTACTCTTTCCACAGAACAAGTAATATAAACACAACTTCTGTACTTCTTCTACTTTATGCAGCAAAGGGGAAGAATTGTGTTACTCCTGCAACTTTATTTATGTACCTTTGGTGAGTAATCTTGATTGCCATTTCCTTTTACCCTGAATTCTCATCTGCTAAGTCTAAAGATGTTTTTTTCCAGTTATGTACTATGCCTTTCCAACGCCTAACTTGCTCTGAATTCTTAAACACCTTGAACACCAGATTTTAAGAAAAAAACTATTCATCTCTATTTTAAATGTCATAATTGAGTAACACTATCTTCTGGGAAATGTCTCCATTAAAGGAAGACAAGGGTGCCTTGGCCCTAATGTACAGGAATTATCCCTACAGACGATTCAAATTAAAGGCAATCATATAAAAATAGCTCAGATTTTAACTATGAAGTCCCTCTGACTCTCATTTTGGGGAAACTTCAAAATATTGCATTTTGATGCTTTTTGAACATGTACTTTCCTTCGCATTTGGAAAACATATAAAGAGTATTACTGATACCCTAACCGCACCTGAGAGCAAATACCACAATAGCTTCATGGGAAGAAAAACAACAGTGAATACACTTGGAGGCTGATATGTTGGCCATTGTGGTCTGTTGTTGGAAAAACGGGACATTTTCAGTAAAATGAAGAGCACTGAAGTATTCAAAAAAATGGAACAGATAACTTCAAACAGTACAAGCTTTGCTTAGATGGACTGACTGAATTAATGAGCATCTGACTTCTATTCACATCATGTTGATTGTAATATAACAAATGTGATATCTGCACGGCTCAAACCTCCCAAGAAAGAGCTGGTCTTTTCCTATTGTCCTACTTTGCCTGAAGCATTGCTTTCCTTATGTTGTTGTATAAGGCAAGATTTCTTAATTTTTTTGCTCAATATTTTTAAAAGAATGTACTTGAACTCAGGTTTCCAAAATAATGCTGACGGGAAAATAGGCTAAAGAGCCTCTCAGGAGTGCAGAATCTTCTCAGAAGCAGGCTGTACATTCAGAAATGTGGATATCCATGTATAGGACAATTAGAATTAAGAGGAGTGCAAAAATGGGTAGTTGGAATTTTGGGTATATTAACCACTACAACTGAGCTACAAAAGCCAAGACTTCTTAGCTTACATCGGAATCAACAATCTTTATACGCCACTGTAAAATTACCCAATTAATTTCTCATGTATGGAAATAAAATGCCCCATGAATCTCTTTACCGGAAAGGCATTTCTAATTCAAAAATTTCTAATGATGTTAGTGAGCACGTATTCTTATAAATGGGAGCTGATAGCAATTGTCATCCTTGACATGATTTATTATTTGGCATTATGTATTTGTTGACCTCCTCAGAGAGGTCAGCTATTCTAGTTTCTGGAATTAAAGGCATGAATTTCTCATCAAATAACATTAAAGAACTTTAATTTTTCCTCATAGCTGCAGGCTACCCTACAAATGGATTCAGAGAGAGTAGAACCAAATTTCAGTCAGATGCTACAGGAGAAGAGGCTTTAATAAATATTCAGTGTATTTACTATTTGCTGATGTTTAATTCCACGTGAATGGGAAAGCTTATTTTCAAGCCATAGTAGATCTCCCCTCAGCTCATAGCCACAGGACTTCTGTACCGTGGTGGAATAAGCAACATTTCCTCTCTGTTACTTACCCTCCTGAGAAAGGAGTCTAAATTCTGAAACCTTCTTGAACTGCACAGTAGCCAACATTGTGACTAACAGTGTCTCTAGGCGCATGGAAAGAGAGTAAAATCTAGTAGGTGACATCTGAGAAATTTCAGTTCAAGTCAGAAAACTGAGAATCACCGCATCTAAAAAATTCCACGTACTGACAAATGGAGAAAGCCCTGAAATCAAAAAAGTTGCCAAATTTTACAAAGATGCATTCACAATTACTGTTTATGAAAAAAACTAAAAGTTCAACAGGCAGTCAAAAAACAAGTATAAGAGGATGTGAGAACACTTGAAATTTCCTGTACAGGGTCCTAAACATATCCCTAACATTTCTTGAAACTCATGTGAAATACCAGCATCAGTCGCAGCCTCTTAGGAGGCAAGGACAGCAGGGAAGTTGCAGCATGTCTGTGCTGGTGGACCACCCATGCCACAGAGGAACTCAGCAACCTGGAAAATATCAGAGATGAGAAGAAAAAGGCTTTGTCTCCTCCAAGCCCTCGCAGCTTCACAGGCCTCAGCCTCTGGAAGTACCAAAGGAAGAGCAGGCAAAGTCCAACATTATCTAAGTGGGAGTCCCACGTGGAAAGGGGCTGGAAGCACATAAATTTTGGTGGGTAAGTGACTGGAAAGAAACTCTGTAAAGAAGGACTTGTGGGGAGTCTTACTGGACAGCACGCTGGCCATGACCAAGCAGTGTGCCCTTACAGCAAAGACAGTCAGGAGCCTCCTGGGAGCTGATCATTCCCCTCCACTCAGCACTGATGAGCCACAGCTAGAGCCCAAGCCACAGAGCTGGGCTCCCAGTACAAGACAGTCAGTCTTGCTATGAGTTTTTGTTTTGCTTTGCTTAACTGTAAATGATTTGTGAAGAATTCACACCAACGTGGCAGGAGATGGCGCCTTGTTTAATAGTAACTTGGCAAATGTTGAGATTCTAAGTGTTTCAGACGTAAGAAGACATTGTTAAAAATAATTCTTTTAAATGTTTTGTCGTTCTAAATCAATTTCTAATATTATTATTAACAATAACTGTTTGAGAAGCAAGGCTGGTAGGATTTGGGGCTCCCATATAAGTTTCGATTCGAGGTACTGCGCTGTAATTCTGCTAGAAGCAAGATGTCCCATGGCATTACATGCACATGCTTCCTTCACGGACATTGCAGAAGGGTAGAAATGACCTAAATCCAGCGCCACTGCACACATGATCCTAACCAGCTCTGATACTCACAAGAGGAGAGGTCAGTCAAGCTGGCAGGGGACAAGCCTGGGTTTCATTTCTATGATTGTGAGAAGAGACACAGTGACCAGCAGAGAGGCTGGAGAGGCTATGGCATGGATGACTGAGTCCTTGCTACAGAAACAAATCAGACAATTACAGTATTATGGGAGTAGCTTCCTCCCTGAACAACCGAGAGGAAAACAGTGACAACATTTTATACAAATAGACAATATCTGAAAAATTTTTAATTTCGTAACAAAAAGGATGACTCTCACTTAACTGCATGCGAATGTCACATTTCTAGACATTCACTGTCAGCTGCCATTGGGACAAACCTTAACTAGCACAGCAGTTACACATCAATGTAGAAAACATCAAATTTGGATAAAATTTGAGTGGGTTATTAATTTGGATTATGATGCACTCATTGACAGATCATCATAACAAGAGTCCTACTCGTCTCTCTACTTATCACACCCCCTAGATTCAAAAGGTGTTTGAAGTTAAACTAAAAGGCATCTTTGAAACGTTGAAGAACATCCAAAGGCAGTCAAAAATCTAGTCATTCTTCAACCAACCAGAAGTGATGACTTATTCTGATAGACTGGAAGGAGCTTTTTTGTTTTTGCAGGCTTACATTGCCTAGAAAGTTTTTGATCTTGAACTATACATTTCCTGGACTTAAACCTATTTCTAAAACCTAGTTACATTTAAGACCACTGTGCAGAACCCAAAAGACAATCAAGACCAGAGGGGTTCAGAAATGCCAGAAGGGATCTATATTGTGTCATGGACACAACTCTGACTCTGATACTTCTTTCCACCTCATGAATGAAGCGAAAAAAACCAACAACCATTTCTGACAGTAGTGTTGTTTCATTTAGCTGAATGACAAGACACTGTACACATCAACTGGAGATGAGACTTGATGTCTCTTTTTTAAATTTTACTTATTTGTCTTCGGTGGCATGGCACAGAAATGTAATGGAACCTCTAAGTATAATGAAGCATTAATATGAAGGTCATAAATTATCTTTTAGTCCTGTGGATTGAAAGACCATGTATGTGTTAAGAATTAAAAAGGAAAAAAAAGTCTGGGAATACAAATGTAGGCTCACATTTTAAGATGATTAAAACACCTCCTTCAACTGTGCTCTTGTACTGCTATTCTTCAATAAAATCACATTCATTCAATGTTGAAGTTTAATTCCTTACCACCACTTTTCCTCAGCATGGGAACTCCTGCATGTCTGGAATATATCCACAAATTTTTAACACATGACCCATATCCTCATCGGTAGATAATACAAAAATATTTTCAGACATACTCTCTTGCTTTGAGTACGATTTAATTCTTTCCTTGAAAGTATCCAACTGGATTCCCATGGTACTTTTCTTTCTAAAGAGTATCTTAATAATCCTAACTGGAAATAACAGCCATAGAAAATAATCCCTTTCAGAGCTACTGGACCATTTTAATAAAAAAAACTTACTAACTTTTTTCTTAAAACAAAAGGAGAGGAAAATGGATTCTACAGTGTAATTTAAAAGCCTTTTATGGCTACTTGTTCAAGGAAAAAAGATTAAAAGGATCTGTGAATCACAGAACTAATAAGCACTTTTAGGCGCTAAATATAGAATAGTTACTGCAAGCTGTCCACATACCTTTGTTAAAGATCCTCACAGATCAATTGAAATTATCAGTTAAAATAAATTATAAAGAAACTAAATTCTAACATAAAATTACTATCTGAGGGTGATTACAGCAATCCCTAGATTTTTTTTACTCTAATGAGTGCATTTTTAAAAACGTGGAAGTATGCCCTGCTTTCTAGGCCCCCAGAAAGCTGTCTCATCATCTTTGCTGTGAAATTTCTTACACTTGATTGGAATTGCTCTCCTTGCAATTTGCCTGTTGTCCCTGATCTTTTTGTTATGCATGTCTGGGAGGAGTCCAGTTCCACTTTCTTCAAAATCTCCCATTAGGTAGCAGAAAATCCTCACTAGGCATCCTGTGACCTCCTTTAGCATCCTCTGCAGAATGAAGGAGCACAATTCTCCCAGTCCCCTCCTCACGCTGCAGGCAATCACCTGGAAAGCTGTCTGGGCTCTGTCCAGTTTGTCAATGTCTTTCTTATACTGGGGCACCAAAATCAGACACAGGCAGACCAGCTGTGCTCCAACACACACACACTGCAGCACTACTAACCACTTCTAGTTTCAACACCTTTTGAAAAATCAGTTTCCTTTCATCTTAAAGGAAACCATCCTTTCAGCTGGTTATGACTGGAACCCAGCATTAACTCTAAAAAACAGTTAAAACTGATGTATATTAACATGAGTAATTTTATAGAGTTAGAGAGGAGACTGGGAACGATGCCAGAAGTTGATTTTGAGAAAAATAAATCATGTATATAAAGGAGTGATAAATACAAAGCCTCTTCCTCAAGCAAGCCTGCCAAACTGAATTTATCAAAGTAGCATTTGTCAAGGAAAAAAAGAAGAACAAGAGCAAACACCAAGTGCAGGAGAACCAATGTGATTTACAGAGGCAGTCAGCTTTAGCCTCCCTCAGGTACAAGAGACGTGATTGCAAGAGCAGAATTCCTTTGGCTTCAAATTGCTTTCGGAAGCAGAGACCTCAGAGACTGCTGCTGACTGAACAGAAGACCTTTAGGCGCATTATGAAGCCAAAAAGCACTTCAGATGCTCAGCAGCTTTCATGGGCTTACTAGATATTGTTTGTAACATGTCTGGCCAGCACTGGGATACAATTCGAATGCTGCACAACTAAACAACTCCGTAGCTTTGAGCACAATTCCACAATACAGGCGCAGATTACCTGACACTGCAAAAAATACTGCAGATTGGAAAGACACAAAGTTCACCCACACAACAAATAATCACAAAAGCAAAGTATTAATTTTCTCTGCACAGATAAAACTACTCAAAGCAGTAACTTAATAGCATCGGAGTCACAGAAGGATTTCACAAAGAGAAATTCCTGGATAGTAATCATCAGTACACTGATCACAATTTTTAATAATCTTATTTGATTAAGTTTCATTTTTCTAAAGTGTTTATTGGGTTCTGCTCGTCTGTTTTTTCTTTTATTTTTTTACAATAGTTTCTGGGTTCAGTACATTCTTGAGATTTTCAAAAACTAAACTACTTATGACTCATATCCATAATGTATTGAGTATTTTTTAAAAATCTTTCTGATACACTGGTTCATGTTCTATAACTTATAGTAAAACTTCTTTGCCTGAGAAGTTGATACTTATTACTGGAATTTCAAAGAACAGTTTTATACCACCACAGAGAAAGCCTTTCTAACTGCATGGCAATACCCATCTGTTCTTTTTGCACTTAAAAAAACTATTTGAGGATAGAAATAAATCTTTTATTTCAAGAAACGTAAATTTGTTAGGTTCAGAAAGACTTGGAAATTTTTACACACTTACTGTTTATCATTTATAATTTTAAACAATTGACATTGTTGACATTTAAAAAAGTGTCAGTTGAAGTCTTTTCCTTATATTTCAAATACGAATGCATGCAAGCCACTGACAGGTCCTCCATGTGTGAATTCTGTGATTTTTCAAAAAAAATAAAAGTCATCTTTCTGCTTCCCATTTCTATGCCTGCATCTTTCCTTTTTATACATTTTATATTTACATATTAAAAAAAACCCAAACCCTATTACTCTTCATGGTGCAAATAATACATAGTTTTGAATAAATACACTTCAGAATGCCCCCGAGATTTAGTCAGAATTTATTTTTCCTGATTGTCAGACACATTTTATAAGGTCTCTAGCCATTTATATTCCCAGAAAAAAAAAACAAGGCAGTTTGAAACACAGCATATGGTTCTCAGACAGATTCTATTAATACAGCTTCACAGGATGCCGGTACATACACACAATTGGATAATTTCAATATGAAAAAGAATGCAGTGGGTCAGCAACAAAAATTTCTGTGTTCAAAATAAGAATTTTTGCATATGCAACTCAAGTAAATACCACAGTATAAAGTAACTACCAGTGGGGTAGGATACACAATTCTGAAATTTCAACCAAGATCTACTTCTTCCCTTACAGTTTCCACTAGAAATATGCTCTATCCCTTCTTTTGTCAGAGTCTCTCCTAAAAGGTCAGGTTCTCCCATGCCAATGTGCTTCTCTGTTTCAGCGTCTGCCGTCCTGAAAAGCACAAACTTCATTTTCAGCCAAAACGTGAAATGCAGACTTTTCAAGTTTATTAGCCTTCCAAAACTCTTTGGCTTTTAATCGCAACTAAAATATTATCCCATTTTAGCCTTTGATACTTCCCTTGGTAGATGCTGGTTTTCAGGCAGGAAGTTTATGACTGCCTTGGCAACTTCAGGATTTGTCATTTCTGATTTATCATTTTCTGCCATTCCCAACTTATTAATAGTGAGATACTCAAGAAAAAAAGGCTTGTGTCATAAACATTTAAAACCTGCAAGAGAGACTTGAAATTTATTTCAGTAATACTGCGGGATCTGATATTTCCACTGAATTCTCTTAAACTTCAATCCAGCAATCCCTGGTTTGGAGAACTCTCACAGTTAAACCTACCACTCAGAACAGTCAGTACACAATGGTACTTGAGTTTTAATTATGTTTAAAGATTTTTGGGGAAGTTGCTACACATATTCCCAGATCTCACAGCATTTAAATAGCCATTTTTATGTAATATCTGGTGCCCAAAGATTTAAAACCAAGTTCTGTCACACTTTTCTTAAACTTTGTAAAATTAAGGACAGAAAACGGTAAGAGAACACAGGAATTCCTGAGGAAGGCTAATAGCTATCAGTCTTTAACTTCAGAAGCAGTATTTGGTGTTACAGTAAAACATTTCTTTATCACCTGAACTAGAAAAGGAACCATTAAATGCTATTACTGTCTGCTTTCTGTGAAATAAATTGCAAATTCATAGCCAGCATTTCAGAAACCTAATTTATCTAATAACATACAAAATGTTAGCTTCAGTATTGTTCTGCCTTTTTTGAAAACATTCTCCAATATTGTTCCCATATTAATATTTTAAGAAAATGTTTATAAATAAAATAAACCCTTCTAAAATAAATAGGCTGCATTCTGTTTCCTGGTTTTTACTGAAGAAAACCAGAAGGCAAAACAGAAAAACACCTAACACTGGTGTCTCAAGAGCACTAAGAATTCAGAACAACAAGTTAAGCCTGTAGAAGCTCATGACGAATCACCTGCAAGACTTTCACTATTCATCTCATTGGTATAGGAGAATCAAGAGACTTTAGGCTTTCCTCCACCAGCAGAACAATTATGGAGAACCATACTACTGAATTTCASTATTACAATTTGTTTTCTGTATTGAAAGATTCAAATCCATACTCAAGGTCCTGTGCCCATATAAGAAAATCCATATTTCCATATTTGGAGAAAAGAGGACAACTACATAACTGCCATGTACAATTGTCTAATTTTTCTGGGGAGACAAACAAGAGTCAATTCACAGGCCATCAGCTGACCTAGAGTACAGACACATCAAAACTCAGGGTTCTGGGTTAGGCTTTTTCAGATATGAGAGGTGTGATTTTTATTTTTAAGTGGTACCAACTGTCTTGTCAAAGTACATCTGCCCCATTTACACTTGGGCTAAAATGTGACTCCCCTAGAGCAGTCTGGTTAGCTGATTCTCATCCATAGGTAAAGAAGAAACACATGGCTCACTCTTCCTTCATCCCCTAGACCATGGTGATAAGCTCTTTCCTATGATATCTGTTAGCTGACCCACAGTAAATACAGGTTTAACGTAGCACTGAACACAAAGTTATCCTATAGTTACAGAGCTTCTCCCAGCCCAGACATGCCCTATTTTACTGAAAGCATGGTTTCACTCAAAAGCTTTGTGAGAATGAAAATTTTAACAATATGTCTTGCTCTCGGACACTATCTTTAAATGATTGTACTCATTTGAGAAAGAAAATTCAGGTCTTCAACAACAACAACAGCAGCAACAAAAAAGATGCAGTAGGAGGAAGATAATTACAACTCCTGAATATTGCAGATGGTGAAAGAAGATTTAGCTTTCACCACAGGTGTAGAAACCCTGGTAATGAAGGACAGGTAGGAAAAAAACCCAACATCTTCAAAGCCTGTAATCAGCATCATGAAAATAAATCTATTGCCTGAGAAAATGGCAACTTCGAGAATAAACATGCATATAAAAAAAGGGAAATGGTATTCTATGGAGTACTGGTTTTATCCCTGCTCTCTGAAGTTGAGGGACCCTTAAAATAAAGGTGTTTTTCCTATTTTATACCAAGCAAACAGCACAAGAAACATGGATGATTTCCCAGCTACTTAACAGAAATTTCCTGCTCATTCCTGTATCACCTCTAATCTCTTCATTCTATGGCCTCTGGTTCTTCTTTTTCACAGAGTTATAGCAGCATCTATACATCTCAGTATATAAACAGAAATTAAGCCTACAATTATACAGGACACACTTAAGACTACTTTCACTATGGACCTATTAATTTAATTTGGTTCAACAAACTTGTGAAAAGACTGCAGCTAAAAATAAGTTACAAAAAACATGAGAAAGATTAAGATGCTGCAAATCACCATGAATGAAGATATACACATAAACCTATCAACAATGCTTTTAGCCCCTGCAGGTTATCAAAAGGATAGGGCTACTTAGAATTAGAAAATGCAGGGCTAATGTGAGTAGGACACTTCAGAGTCCGCCTGTTTGACACTGCAAAGCTTTCACTGTTCCATCCCAACACAGTAAACAAGACTCATACTGCAGCACATAACTCTTCTGAAAATCCTAGAAACACTGACCACATAGCAAACTCTTCAACACAGCATGAAACACTTCTGGTCTGGACCCATTTCCTCCAAAGAACAGGGCCCAGAATGATCACATTTGAATTCATCTGCAGTTACAGGCAAAGTAAAGAGTAAAACCAAAGAAATCCCATTAAGTTCTAACATTAGACATCAATTATAAGAATGGAAACACCATGACAAAACAGTATGGAAATACAATCACCACCTATGTTTCTGCACCATTAAGACTCCCAGGTTTCTCCTGTCTCAGGTCCAGCAGACACGGACCTGTCAACATACACATGGTTTTGTTTGCATAACTACTACGAGCTTTTTTGCTGAGTCTTGTCCTAAAGCAAGCTTGAAAGCTAGTGACATACCCCCCTTCCCTGCTGCCCCATCTTCGGGCATTTCTAGCCTCTCTGTGTTCAGTTTCCTACTCTTTTGTCTTGGTGCATTCCTTTAGAGCCAATATTAATAACACTTTTTAGATCTATTTCTTTTTATATGAAATGTGGGGGGTGATGCTTCCTGTTTAATAAAAACATAACTTTGATGATGCGTATCTGTTCTGCCTTTGAAGTTGTGTTACAAGCTGGAAAATGGCAGTTTTTGAGCCCTTCTCTTATTACCCTACCTCCACCACGCCTTTGATTGCTTCACAGTTGGGTTTCATATTCATTTAAAAGAGCTCCTGACTGCTACGAATTCTTTAAGACTGTTATACAACAAATTACTCATCGTATGAAATATGCATTGCATATGCTTTGTATTGTCACTCCGTAGCCTTGTGACTACAGTATCACCATTGCTACTAATACATGTCCTAATGACTCTGAAAGGCCTCAGGACGCGTAAGGCTTTGCCTGAGGGTGCCTTGGCTTGCACAGGGATTTGTTTTTGCTGGTTTAGCTACAAATGCCTAGATGCTTACTGTCTACTTGGTTTCAATTTTAATTATCTTTTAATAATCACATGGCATAACCATAATTTTCATATAGTTGGTAGTGACAAGCAATTAGACTGCACAGAATTAAATACTTATGACCCTGTCATAATGATGTCATCGGCATTAAATAAAAAAAACCAGCATGGTGTGGCAACAGCAGCCTCAAAAATGGGGAAATGGGATGAAGTGCAAAGGAGTACAGGCACTGTATCACAAGAGTGGGGTAGAGGACTACAGTGGAGATCCTGCAGCTATAAGCAACCCTCTTGCCATCAGCTGAAGTCATCAAAAACCTGGGATCTAGACAAAGCATTTTTCTTAGGGACAGCAAAAGGAACAAAGACCAGCTATCCAACATACAGAAAACCCACCTCATCTATCAAATTCTGATAGATCAATAAAAATGAGCCTGGTGTAAAGTGTGGTGTGAGCCCACCTCAGACTTCAATGGGAAGAAGGAGATACCAGCAACATCACACATTCCTTGGCAAAGAGGAGGAAGAAACGCACACTATGACTGTCCTGGCACATGGTGTGTGCATGCTGACAGCTTGCTTATACCAACAGCACCCACCCAAAACTACAGCTGACCACCTCAGGGACCACTCACCCGGTGGTGACAGAAGTTGAACGTGACACCAAGGAAAAGGCAGACAGGAGGAAGGGTGTCTATAAGAATTGTAACAATATTGTCAAAGAAAAAGTATGTCAACTGTGCTGACCTGCCACAGACCCCAAAGTCCATTTCTCCCACTGCACTGCAGACTGAGTTTTGTTGATTTTGAATGGACTAACTGCTAAAACAACTGTTTATGCTGATTTTGTGTGCAGTCCGTCTCTTGATACCTGGTTCCAAAATCTTTAAACTGGAGAAAATCTGTTTCTGAAAGATGTAAATTTGTCAGGCTTTAAATAAAACTGGCATGGGTAAGGTAACTCATAAAATGTAACCAGAATTCAGGTTCCCAATTGCAAGGACTGAGGCAGACACACTACTGCTCTTAGACAATCTTGCTAAAACTCTCCCCAAGCTGTTGCATTGTGTGGGGACAAGGGCCTCGTTGAAAATTAACTTTGAGGCTGTCGGTCACAATACTAAATGCTAGCTTGTCAACACCAGGTTTAAGGCTATATTTTGTAAAAGGTTTTCACTCATCATCTGCCAGCTGCACAGCTAAGGGAGAGGCCCTTTGCCAGCCAGGAACTACTCTGCAGTTACAATCTAAAAGTAAGTGTGATCCTTCAGAAAGGAAAAGATCATGCAAAAAATGCATGATCTGGCACACTGGGACTGGGATAATTTCCTATTCAAAATACATCTAAAAGATAGCAGAGCAAACCCTTGACAGAAAAGGCAGCAAGACTTACCCTTTCATTACTCCATGAGACACATAATAATCACTAGCAAACAAGAGATTCGTGCAGAATGGCTACTACCCAGCCAAAGCCTACACAACCATACAAACTGGGCACTCCCATGAGCAACCAACAATTCAGCCCCATCAACAGACTATATTATGGAAGCAGTAATACCAAGGGACTATCTGAGGACACATATTCCACCAAAGCTGAATCCAAAGCTGTTTGGAAACACAGAAAAACAATTAACAGCTGCAGTAGGGTCCGTCTCCCTCCCTATGCAAATCTGGCATGGACTGCACTTTTGAACACTGATTTCCATCTGTGCATGTGTCTAAAAGGTGGTGAAGAGTTTACAGATAATACCTGCCTATGCACGAAGCAAGCAACCTTACCTTCAGTACACTACTAAAGGCAGCCTAAGACAACTTCCTCTTTAAGAAGCAAAGAATAGTCCTAGTGAAAAGGCAGCAAATATCCTCTGGAGAGTCAAAATAGGTCACCTTCTTCCCTGTGTACATCTTAGGCAGTATTCAGAGAGGTTCTTGGGCAGATTCCCGCAACTACAAATAATGTCTGTGAAGATGAGCAATATGACCACTGCCAGTCTTGAAATAAGGTATATGAAACCAGGCAGGGGCTAAAATATGGTGCAATATGCACTACTCTTCATCGGCATAGCTGCAGGAGAACAGGAATGTGCAGGAATGCATGTCACAATGGAGAGACGAAGAGGTGAGGCAGCAGCAGCAGCCTGTCACCAAAAACAGAACAACCTGTTCATGAGAAATTCCAGAATTCATGGGGACATAAACACTGCTTAAAAATACACTCCTCCTCAGCATCAGGGAGAACTGAAGCTAAACATTCATTAAGAAGCTTGACAAAACTGCACTTAAGATTAAGGAAAATGAAAAATCCCATCATCTCTCCCTCAGGGTATTCTTCCTTGCAGTTACTGCTGCAACAGCAGCTCACATGAATATACCAAATCCAGCTTAAAATTGCTAATAAGGTCTCCACAGTAACACACAGCTCAGCCTTTGCAAATCATCTCCATGGATAACAAATTGGTTATATAAAACTTGGGTGGGTTTTGCACCTGGTATGCTCTCTGTGTTGATACAGCGACGCTGCTTGCAGAAGCTAGTGCAAGCCACAGAGCTTTTTAGACACTTACTAGAATAAAACCAGGAGAATTTAGAAGATGGTCACATTTAAAACTGTAAGGAAACAACTTGTCCATGTATTTTTGTTTGACTTTGGTTTTGGTTTGGATTTTTTGAGGTGATGCCATGCAGATCTGCTGTCCTGTAAAACTGGTGAGGCTGCAAATAAGAGAGAATTGAAGTCTTGCCCCACTGTGTTTTCCCACTGCTTGCAGATTGTATCAGAAATCAACTCAAGGTTGGTGTATGTTTCCAAGTAACTCACACTGCCATTTCCAGCTAAAACTTCTTTCCTCTGTATCATAAAAGCAGTAATCAGATGGTGCCAATACAGCAGCCTCACATGTTGTCAGACCATCCATACCCTGCTGTCCCACCCACATCCTGGTAATTTGCACGCTCTCCTAACCTTCCCCTTATGCTCTGAGACCCCACGCATCAGAAACCACTGCCTTGCCCCAGCCAGGAGCTTCAGCTCCATGTGGAGAATAAGGTCACAGGAAAAGCAAGAAAGTATAATGCTTCACTGCCCTGGAAGCTTTGCTGTACTCAGGACAAAAAATGCACTTTTCCACTTCCAGATATGTTTTAACTGTGATGCCTCTCTCATTGTGTCATTTGCTTAACACATATGCTTCTCACATGAGCCAGCACATCAATAGGAAAAAGTACCTTGGATAACCATCTAAATCTATTATTAATAAACAGTAATGTTTTATGATACTGTATACAGTAACAGAGCCTCTTCTAAAAAAAAAAAAAACCAACTATTTAATATGATTTAATATGCATGCAACAAGCACCTTAATCATCATTGCAAAATCACTTTAGGACATAGTATTTTACAAATAAGAATTGCAACAGTTATACCAGAAATATCACTTGAAAAAGACTGGTTTAGCTACCCCTAGAACAGTGTGTGTGATGAACATGCATAAAAACAGGCACCCCTTTAAAGAAAGTACATACCTGAGTAACTAGAGGATCACAGAGAGCATGTATAACTTTATAAGGAAAATCTACTTGTGAGATTTATTTTTTTTTAACAGAAGAGCAGTATTTCTTGCCTAGCAAAAGCAGTACATATTGCTTCAAACACCCATGAGATTAATTCAGTCTTCCATAACTTCTTAAGGAAATTTATATTAAGAATTATTACTCCTCATGCCTCATTCTTTCAGTTATGGCTATTTTTTTTAAAGGTAATGCAAGGAAACCTACAGCAAAAGAACTGAGATGTGAAAGCAATCAGTACAGCCACAGCTTGTCAGTTAGCTGGTCTTTCAGAAACCATTAATCTGAAATTATTTTAACACTCACATTTGACTTTTTCATGGACTACCATGATTTTGGGGGACCCCTCCCTAAATATTAGTTATTTAATACATGACAAGTTGACTCCACTGCAGGTAAGTACGAATTAAGTATGAAATTAATCTTTCCAATGGAACTTTGGAGAATATTAAAAAAAAAGGATGAAATCAATGTTCAAAACTTAACTGTATGCCTAGCTACATGTACTCATCTTTTTTTTTGCAACAAGCAGGTTTGCTTATTGTTTTATAGTATAAACAGTACTAACCTGCAAGGATTCTCTCTTAAAAATAATGTTTGGTTTCAGAGCAAAACGAAATTTGTAGTTTTCCCTTTTTCTGAAATTAAAATTGTGAAAATTTTGAAGACCATCTCAGAAAAACTACGGTTTCTTCTAGTTTCTGGGAAACTAATTTATGCATTTTTGTGAGACTATCAAGCTATTTTATTTCAACAGTTCCAACATGAGACAGAGCAAAGGCACGAAACTCAAAAATCGGAGCCAGACTTCTTAACTATCTGGCTGAGTCTAGGAACTCTTAAGTTTAATTGTAGGTATTTTGGCCTGATCCTAACAGTCCACAGGTTACCAAAGCAAACCTCTACGGCAGAAGTTATCACGGGGCTTTTACTCTTGACATCCAGTTGCTAAAATTGCTAGTGCCAGTTTCCACTCTTGTGTTAAAATAACTTCTGAACCATTATATATCAATCTGGACACAAGGGCACTAGCTGCACAGAAGAGCATTTTCCATCTGGAGAGCCTGAGGTCTACTTCTACAGTTAAGTTCTCAGCTTGCGGGTGAAACAGTCACATGTGAAGTATTTTAACAGCCAGCTGGATCCTTACTTAAGAATATTGATTAGCCATGAAACATCAGACCTGTGCAGCTGAATACACACATAAGCAAGCAGGTGCATCCACAATTCCTCTAAGGTATAAGGACTCTGAGGTGTTTGATGCCTGGCCTGCAGTTTCTTATTCTGGTTTAGGTTTTGGTGGGGCTTTTTTTTTTTTTTACATTCTTGATACAAAACACCAGGAATTTTACCTTCAAAAAAATTCTCATCATGAACTGAAGTGACAAAATAAGGGATATAATGGCTGGCTTGGTAACTAGCAGTTGCTGCCAAAAATGGTGGACAACTATATATAATTCAAAATTTATTTCTGCCGAGAAAAGCCTGACCCCAATGTCCTGCTTCTCATAAATCTTAGCTTATTCTTTCTTAACTAGTAATAAATAATACAGCAACATACAGTTGTCTACGGCACTTTGTTGTATTTTCTTTGTTACCCTGCTGAAAAGTTGTGACTGCAGACACGCAGGCAGAAGCACAGAAGTGTGAATAAATAGGAAGCCAAGTAACATGAAAGAACGGAGAAATGTTCTTCCTGGCAGAAGCAAGAGAATCACAGACCACTGAAGGAGGCAGGTATGCACTGACGGCATAACCTTTTAATAACCATTTTGAAAACCTGTGATGCAAGATCACTAGAGAAGGATGAAAAGAATACTTACCTTTTAAAGTTTACACAGCAGGAACTACTCCCTGTAAATTCCCTATAAATCCAAGGAACTACTGAAAACTCCTCAATTCCTAAAAAACTACTGGAAGAAACAGTCAAACTGACTACTTGTAAAAACAGACAAAGCAAAAGGGAGATGAATAATAGCCAACGCTGGCTATTCTGGTCAAGAACAAATCATGTCAAAACAAATCTAATTTCCTTCTGTGACAGGGTACCAAGTATAAAGAATGGGAAAGACACAAAAATGCAGTAACGTGTGTTTTTTTCCTCATGTGTCATCCTCTAAGTTTGTTATGGAAACACAGTCTGCAACAGGTACAGGTAAGTTTTATTATTCCCACTCCTGTGTGTCTACTTGAGACTAGACCACTCAAGGAACAAAACAATAAAATTTTCATTAACCAAGGAAAAGGGAGAGTAGGATGTGTCAGAAAAAAATGAAAATCTAGATAACATCTATTGCACGACACTGTCACATGTCTTGCAAATACATTGTGCTACAGAATTTAGGCATGACTTTTTCCTGCACAAGGTACCAAAGTTAAAAATACCCACATGATATTGATGCTGTAAGCCCCTGAGTTATGCAAATGCACTTCTCCCTGTTCTTCTAGGTAGGCCTCCAATTTCAGATACTGGAGCCCAAAGTAAGATGTATAAGATGTGAAGGCTTCTCCATGCGACAAATAATGCCACAATCAGTGTCTTACAAAATCCTTCTCAGTCACCCCTGTCACCCCACAAGCTGAAGGGTAGGACAACCCTGAACACCAGAGAAACCCAAGACAATGATCTTGGCACCCTGCCCTCAATCCCAAAGTCTGCTGACAAAGAAAAACTTGCTGCAGGTCTTCACAGACCCCAAACCATCTGGAACAGGCATCGCACTACACCACCAGCAAAACTCACTGGAACACAGCACTAAAACACCACCTGCAAACGGGTCATTACCACACCAGAAAAACAGACCAAATCAGACAGTTCAGGTGCTGTCATCCTGCATTTTAAGCAACAAGGTAGAGAAAGGGAGACTATCCTTTTTTAGATACACAGGCACTGCCAATTTAGTTGTTTTGCAGAAGAGGATTAGAATTTAAATCACAAGCTTGGGATGTGATCTGAAATAGATAAGATGAAACTATGTGCTGCTTCTAGATAAGACTATAATCAGCTGGACAAACACAAGATGAGGAAGAACCAGCTAAATCAGAAGAATGGACTTTGGACCCACAGTTAATCATATATTAGTCATCAAAGCAGATTTTCACAAAACAAAACAAACAAAAAAAAACAACAAAAAAAGCAAAAACATAAGACAAAAAAGCCCTAAAAAACCAAACATCCCAAAACCAAGAACACCCAAAACTCTCCCAAATCCCCATTATATCAGAAAGAGGCCACCAAAAAAAAAAAAAAAAGTGTCTCCACAATATCTCTAACTTTCCAAGTGTCTCTAACAATGCCAAAGAATTCAAAGCTCCAGAAATACCCTGGATTAAACAATGCCTATAAACTGCTTGTCACCTGTTTCTGAACTAATGAAGCTTCACCTTCCTAAGAACTCCTTCCTTTAAAAAAATATTTACCTCAGAAATTATAAAACATTGAAATGGGCAGGATATTTAGCAAAAGGATAAAAACCATTTGATACAGAAGAAAAAGGAATAAATGTAGCGCAAGAGCTACTAGGAAAATTATGCAAGAATATGGGTTCTCCTTATCAATGAAACATATGTATGATTTTTTTATTATTTCTATTTCCACAGTATGATAGAAAAGATGCATACGGCAATCTGCAGATATTTACAGGAACAGTAACCTCAGCTACCTTACAGCCTAATCAACTTTTAGGTGCAAAAAGCTTCCACGAATGCTTAAAGATACTACAGTATTAAATAATAAGAAAAAGGTTTTGCATATATATAGCCATGCTATATGAAATATTTTTCTCTGCTTTATATTCAGTATTTCTGGTACATAATAAGTCATACTATGTAAAATAGTTCCCTAGGATACTGTGATATTCTGTCTTTTGCTGAGATTACCCTACCCTGGCAGACAGATTAAAGTGCTAAGACAATTTCTGTACTAATCCTTGGAAATTCTTCTTTCCTGAAAAACACTTCACAGACAGTTGAATCCTGTGGCAAACTTTGAGCCAAGAACAATATTAACATTTTGTCTTATCTGACTTGGTTAAGTGCAGATTTCCATTGTCTATATGCGGAGGGCTTTAGAGGATTCTCTGAAAAAAAATAAAATTAAAAACTATTCAGGAGAGTCTTGGCTAAATTCGGAGACTGTAAGAGATGGAGCATCAGATGTGAAGCAGGGTAGATGGGTAGAAGAGCTTACTTAGAGGGTCACAGGATGTATAGGATCACAGGACAGCTAAAGACTTCACAGTAAAAGACATATATGTGCTACAATGACTAAAACACTAAAATAAAACCTATTGATTTGGCTGACTTTGTTTTAAGTTGAAAGAGAAGGGGATAGGAGGCTCCCTTTGAGCATGGGAGTGCCATGAGCTGCTGCACAGCTGGCATACCCCCCAGTGTGAAAAACACTTCCTGAGTCATAATATGTTTAGACAAGAGTTTAGACAACAGCAGACATAGAGAAGAATCTTTGCCACCAGGTAGCCTCACACACAGCACAATGACTGTGCTCTGTCCAACCTCCTGTGCGGGAAGGAATTTGATGCCAGAATTAACATATCCCAGCAACAGGTCTGTGTCAGGGGTTCTGCATCCCAGAAATCAAAATGACACCTGAAACTCAACTTTCTGTTCTTGATGCTGGTGTTGTGCTCACTGACTCTGGAAGAAGCAAAGCAGAGCTTCTGTCCATGCCTGTCCCAAATCCAGAACAGGAGAAGAGAGAACCTGAGCTTTTGTAGATAAGACATCAACTTTACTTTGCCATTTGCATCAACCATAATTTTGTATTAGTAAAAGAAGTGAATGGATGGAAAAGTACATCATCGTGTCAGCATCTCACAAACAGAACACTTTCCTGGCAAGTCTCTCTACACACACCTCACAATTACATTAGCAGAATTCTGCATTTTCAAAGCCAGGAAAGACTGATATCCTTAAAAAATGCATATAACTTCTTAAAGTGTTAGAGGGAACAAGGATTATTCCCCAAACAGAGGCACGGCTATCAAACTGAAAACTAAAATCACGTTTAAATAACAACTTCTATTTCCTAGCTTATTTTTTTAACTTCAAAACAATCAGTAAGTACATGCTGTCTCAATAACTGTGTTTAAAGCAGTGTACTATTCTTCACTTATGCATCTTCTTGATTTGTGAACTTTCTTAATTAACAAAATGAGAAAAACACATGGAAACTTAACGATAAAAAGTGACTTGAACCTTTCATAAACTGCTATCAGCTCCCACCATTCTGCCACATAAATCTGTTAAGAAAATTTTTTCAAACATCAGCTAAAAATAAAACAGCTACAGGTTGAGAGGGGTCAAAATGAAGAATCTCTTCATCTTTCTGGTGTGGCTGTCTGTACACTACATATTACGTTAAAAAGACTTAAGAACAGCTACAGCTAAAGGTAGTCTAACATGGCAAGAAGGAAGGAAAATTTTGTATTCCATCTTAGGAAAGAAATATGGCACTTCTGCCACAGCAGAAAAAGATTCAAAAGTGGAATGAGTGTCAGAATAGGACCTCATTCAGAAAGTCTCTTGCATTTCATTAGCTCTGAAATGTGCATGACTGACAGATCCAGAAACAATATTGTATTTCTACCCAATACAAGTTTGACACAGACAGAAGATATGCCCCAGAAATTTCACTGCCTATGTGCTTCACTGCTGACTTACAGAGAGGCCAATTCACACTTTAATCTTAAATTCTTTGTTATCTTTATTAAAACTGTCAAGAGGCGAAAAAATTTGTTCCAAAAAGGAGAAAATTCTCAGACACAGCCACCTGACCACAATAAATCAAAACAAAAATCATTAGGCTATTTTACCAAACCACCATATAACAATTTCCAATCAGTACAAATCTAGATGTCACTCAAACTATCCATTCTTTATGTTGAATTATCAGTCACTAAGCCCTGTAAAATTGTAGTCTCTACCTCACCATCTTCTTTACGGTTTTACGCTGCTTATATTTCTTCTTTTCTTTTCTACAGCTCTCTTTCCTACCAGTCTTGCATATACCCAGCACAGTACACTGAAAAATAGAAAAAGGAATCAGAACATTTGAGAAAAAATTTTCCAAAGTTGTTGACAGATGTCCCTGCAAGGAAAACTGGAGTGAATAAAGCCTCTATACACCAAAGCAGGGGAGAAAAAGTAATCTGCTTAAAGTGTAGCAAAGAGGACTCATTAAGAAACCTTTGTAACAGCAAGGGCAAACAGTGAACCAGATCAACTAGAATTTTTTTTAGCCAATAAAATTTCAGAAATTCATAGAAGACATGATTTTGATCCAGCCTTAGAGCATAGAAAGGGGAAAGGATCATCTCTTAACTTCCCTTTTGATTTCAGAATTGGAAAACTAAATTATTTATTTACTTTGGGAGAATGTATCTGAGAAAGTCTGTTTAGTACAGCATTTTTTTTTAATGAGAAAGTTTACAATTTTGCATCTTACTACTTGAGCTATGCCTTCTAAGACTTTGTGCATACATATATGTACTGTAAATGCTGTAACAAGTGTATCTCAAACTTGAACACATCTAGTTTTGGTAAATACAGTTTGATATTGATAAATACGCAGACTGGCATCATCTCAAAGGTACTAAAACTAAGAACTAAGAAAAAGAAGGAACTAACAGATACTTTGTCTATAACAATACAAAAAGAAATGCTTTGCCATTTTTGTGATCCTTAAACATCAATGTTTAATGAGACATGCAACTCAATCTATAATTATGTTTCACTATCACGTATATCCACTTGAGCCAAAATTCTCAAGCTTTCCTCAGTTTTATTCTTTCAGGCACTAAAGGATAAAAGATACAACAGACTGGGTAAATAGTTGCAATCTTGTCTATTTGTAGATTATTTGTAACCTGCACTTGGACTAGTGCAGATTAGTCTCAACCATTTCTCCTGTAATTCTGCAGACCAGAACAGGACACATGTCTCCCGATCTACCAATTTTCCCCCAAGTTTCCTCTCTCCCAATATTTCCAATGAAACTACCCCATCTGGGGTTTTCGGACTGAATGTTGATCAGCACCCTACAGCCAGCTGGTTCCCCACCCACCAGTACTATGTGGCTTCTAGATCCATGGCTGAGGGAGAGGGGTCATTTAATCAAACAACGGCAGAAACATCTCTTCAGAGGCTGATCAGGTACCTGTGCTAAGAATTTTTACATCAAGTATGAACATAAGCAATCAGCACTGAAAATATCTGCAATAACTGAGAGACAACACCAAAATGGAGGCTAAAGCCTGCTGCAGTTTCCCTTGGCTGCAGCCTTTCCACTCTTTCCTCTTTTTGCTGTGTTCCAAAATAAATCCTCCCACCAGCAGAAAGCAATTATCACTGTTATTTTTAGACACCACCTCCCATACACTTCCTGACATTTTCTATAACAAAGTGATGCCTCTGCTGTCTGTGAAAGAAAGAATTCACACTAGGAAGGAGCTGGACATCCAACCTGCGGCCAGGAGGCAAGACTAAAACCCACACAGCACCAAGAGCACTTTCTCCTGATGAGTTCAGCCCTGTCCCATCTGCTGATTGTTGCAATCCCTAGTTAAATGTACCTGCATGTCCTGAATTGTTACACAAGGAGCTTAGGTACTCAGGTCTGTGGTTTCCTGCTTGCAGCAGCTTCCTGCCTACTCTGTGCAGCAGTGCAGAGCACAGAGGTCCCGAGGCTCCTTCCACACACACAAATGCTGGTTCTTCGCAGAACATGAAAAAGCTGAGATCAAGGCTTACACTTCAGGAGCTGCCAGAGGAACACAAATAAATAGTTTCAAGACCTCAAAGAGCATCCATGGTACATGAGGGTCTTTACGCCTGTGTTATCTTTAGTGGCTATGTCTTTACTCATTGATTTTGCATCCATGCTGCATCTGCAAAGAAGTGCTCACAATGCTTACACACAGAGGCAGAACATCTTGAGGGACAATGAAACGTGAAAAATTTAAATTTTCACTTTAATAAAGTCACAAACAGTGAAATGTGTTTAGACAGACACACCACCAAATACAAAACACATCAGTCAAATTTCTTAAAAAAAAATGAGAAGTTCATGGCCAGCACCAAATTCATTGTCAAAATTAAATGAGCTGCCTTTTCAAAGTTTGTGAAGCAATTTTTCCCTTTCCATCATTGGTCAAATGACTCTCTACAAGTGGTCTTTAAACAGAATCAGGTTAATCAAAAGGTTAATCAAAAGCACCAAAGAACAATAAAAGCAAATCATGATGTGATGCATAAAGAAATAAAAATTAGTGCACATAAATCTCTCACCTCCTTCTTACATGAAATTGATACTCTCAAATAATCCCTTTTTAAAGGTAGAAATCAAATACTAAGCATCTTTCCTCTTCCAAATAATAAGTATTTTCTATCAGCAAAAAACAGAAGCCTAAATTATACATGTTTTTCCTGTAAACTTTAGTGCAATAGAATTTGACTCTTCCTGATTATTGTCAATTTGAGCAAAATATGCAACATTTTTAATTGAACATCTTTAAACTTTATTCAATGCAGACCACTAGGATACTCATAGCTGTTTAGGAGGTTATTGATCAGGGACAATTTGCTCAATCAGATTGAAGTGAGACAATGACAGGTAGCAGTTTTCACTCCTGTGCTAAACATAGAGACAAACCCCACTCAGCTCAAGCAAGAAGCTTTTCTCCTCAGCTTACTTTGCTTTCTAGCCAAGCTTCCTTCAGCTCTTTCAGTACCTGGTACCAGTGCAGCAGGAACAATATGTCTGTGGTATAACTAATCTGGGCATCTCTAGATGCAGGCATGCACTATCTTTTTTTTCCTAGCTGTTTCACTTCTAGAACTAGGAAGAGTCAGCAAATACCTTCACACTGACATTCTCCTTTTCCTTTAATACTTATTCTTCACAATTTATATTCTTGAGTACTCTGTATCCATTTCAATGACCAAGCATGACAAGAAAAATTAAAGTTTTCACAAGAAATTAAACCTCAGAGAAAAAAGGCAGGAGAGCATGAGATGCCTCTGGAAATAAATCCATTTTAAGAAAGCAATACGTAATAAACAAATTATGGAAGAAACACTTCTATTTCACTTGTTGCAAAGTTAAAATTTCAAATATGAAGCAGATGGCCTGAATTTCCAGCACAGATTTGATTTACCAACATACTGGCCACAGAATAGTTTGGGGTGAAAGGTATCTCCTCGTTTCAATCCACCTGCTGTGCACAGGGACATCTTTCATTAGACCAGGTTGCTCAGAGCCCCATCCAAACCGGCCCTGAACACTGCCAGGAATGAGGCATCCACAGTTTCTCTGAGCAGCCTGTGCCAGTGCCTCACCACCCTCACAGTAAAGAACTTCTTCCTAAATTCTAATCTGAACCTACCCTCCTTCATTGTAAAACCATCCCCACCTTGTCCCTTGTCCTGTCAATACACACTCTTGTAAGAAGCTCCTCTCCAGCTTTCTTGCAGCTCCTTCAGAAAAGGCAAGGACACAATTAGGTCACTCTAAAGCCTTCTCTTCTCCATGTTGAACAATCCCAATTCTTTCAGCCTTTTCTCATGGAAGAGGTGCTCCATTCCTCTGATCATCTTGGTGGCCTCCTCTGGACTTGCTCCAATAGGTCCATGTCCTTCTTGTGCTGGGGACCCCAGAGCTGAACAGCATCACCTCTCTTGACCTGCTGGCCACACTGCTTTGGATGCAAGTGACATCTCTAAGGACAAAATCAAAACTAAGCAGAATGCCAGAAAAAAGACATTATTAAAAAAAAAAAAAAAAAAAGAACAAAACATACCAAACCAACCAACCCAACACAGAAAACAACAAAACATATTTCTAACTTGCTGATCCAATTTATGCTTTACACTAGTATCACCTCCTCCATGTCATGACTATTTCCGACTGCCCTTTGTTAGTGTCCTATTTTGGTATCTGTTGACAGAACTGTTTGCCCCAGTTCTCAAACCCATGCCAGCTGCCTATGACCACCTGATGGAGCTGCAGTTAGCTGATTCTCTGCTGGGGACATGGCATTGGCCTGGGTTTGGCCAGCAACTCACATATTGCATTTACCCATATGGCACTCCTGTATGGGAAAAGGAACCTGAAGTGAGTGAGTACTCCCGTAATTTCGTAAGATCTTTTCAATGCTGCTATTTATAACAGCTTGTTCTGCTAAACAGAAAAGGTAGTTCTCAATTTTAACAGAAAACTGCAGTATATACCTGCAGAAAAAACCAAAAACTTACACACATTGTCATATTTCTCCCATATAATCTTTTCTAGTTTCATATTAAAATTTTCACATGATACCAAATTCTAGCTCAATTTCTATTTAGGTTGCTTAGAAAAATCTGATAATTGTTCTACAAATACCTGGTAATTTACTATAATTTCAACATTAATTTTTCATAGGATTGATCTGAAACAGCTCTGAAAAGGTATGAAACACAGATCAAATCACCACATATATCAGTAAAAATTAGAAGATGTATCTAAGTTTCTAACTAGCTGAAGAATCAGACTAGACATTTTGACTAAAATTTTGACTTGACATTTTGACATTTGCTAACCACAGTTCAACATTCATAGTTCATTAGTAAAATATAATGCACGAACTTATTTTTGAAAAACACTGGATCTTCCACATAGGTATATCTATAGCTGAGAAGAAATTATCTCCGTTTTTTGCAATGAACACGTTGTTCCAGCAGCTGAGTTCCTATAAGTCGTCTCTCAAATGAAATACAGTTCTTAAAATATAGCAAGCACATGGCCTGGTTGTGATATCAGTGTATAATTTTTAAATTCCAAATTACTTTCAGCCAGAAAAAGCATAAAATCACTCTTAATTTCCACAATATTTCTTAAAAAAAACCCCTATTCTTTGATTTGCAGGCTCTTAGGAACAGGAGTAAGAGATTAGTAGAATTAAATAAATTGATTGGTTTCACTGTTATGCCTTCTGTACTTGTACTAAAAGCCAGAATTGCCTTGAGAAAGCAGCAATTAAAAAAAATCTATATTAAGCTCATGGAAATCAGTTAAAGGTGCAAAGACAAAACGTGGCGAGATTTCTTTAAATGCTCATTGCATTTATGCACTGACAAGTCCAAACTTCTCATTCTCACTCTCACTTTGATCTTTTCTTATAAGAGCAGTTCATACTTTAGCCATCCCAAAAGAACGATTTTACACATTTTATGAGGAATTCAAGTTTGCAAAAACAAATCCAGAGGTTCTGTTTGGCTGGTGTTCGGCTGTTTTTTTTTTTTAAACACCTACATCATTAATCCTAAATGCTATCAGCAGTTAGTCATCTCTCAAAAGAAAATTGTCCTTTCTTCAGTAAATCAGAGCGATAGTTTCACTCCACTGGTATATTTGTCCTCAATAAATACAAAATAACATTCACCACCTCTGTTCTCTTTAGGTGGTTCTCAAGAGGAATTGCTCCCTTCAAGCATTTTTGACCTTATATATAATTTATACTGACTTTCAATCAGCCTTCCCTGAATTTGGAAAGATCAGTCCACCCCTTGTCCACATGTGCTAGAGCAGCTGAAACAGCTGTCACTATCAGCAGGTTTGCAGAGCAAAATCCTACCTCCAACTCATCATTTATATCAAACAGCTTCCTACTTTCCCGTAACTAGTGAATATATATCACAGAGGTTTAGTCAAAACCTCCTACTAGACCTCCTCTAAATCTTTGTGTCTACTGTAACAAAATAGTTCTCAGGCTTCGTCGTCTGTGATGGATATTCTTCAGATTTCAGTCAAGAAGTTTCTTCTTTTATAAGGACCACAAAACTTTGCTTCAAGTATGTGATGATAAGCCCATAAATTGAATTTTAATCAATCCATCTGATTTTATTTTTGAGTGGTTTTTTTTTCCTTTAAGCTGTCCAAAAAACTCAACATCTTCAACATCTAAAAAACCCCATCCTCTAAAGCTACTGGGGTTACAAATACTAACGTAAGTTCAATTAACTTTCACTCGGGCCTGTCTTCATTTCATTGTGTTTAGGTACTGCAACAGTTTCAGATAATCTTAGTAGGTGTTTGCCAGTTATTTCTGTCAGTCTATTAATGAATACAAAAGCTTTATTTCTTGAAAAATAAAATCCATGCCTTAATAGACCATATACATCTATTCAGTGTTTGCAAAATACACCAGAGATTATTTATCTGTGGGGTTTTTACTTAAGAGTCTTTGCTTATGACAATATTTTTTTCAATCACCATGTAAAACTTTTTCTTCTAAGGACACAAAACATATACTTAATAGAAACTGACAAAATTAAACCTTTCTGTAGACCACTAACATGATGGTTCAACTAAGTGCCTCCATACCAACGTGCACAAGATCTTATGAACCCTTAAAGCACGGATTACTGGCATAATGGACACCAGCTTGTGTCAATTCCTACTTATGTTACTTTAATCAGGATTACCAGCACAGGAAAAGCATCAGACCTTCAAAATGCCTATTATGCTGTATTCTGTAAATGAAACATTTTCATAAATGCTAATACTATACTGTGTATTTGCATTACATTTTATGCATCACTGCCCCCCTCCAAACTGAGTATAAATGATCCATGTGAACACTATTGTCATAAATATGCACACTAAATAATTTAAACATACAATATGGTGCTTTTTCTCTACTTACAGCAGTCAAAAATATGAGAGCTACCTGAAAATTACTCAAGAGCAGCCTTCTACAATTTACACAGAAAAATTTAGGTATCTTTTGCTACATAAAAAGTACTTCACTTCCTAGTTTAAATTTCATAATTAAGTTTGAAAATATGGATTTTTTGAAATGGAATTGACTATGACAATGGAAGATGGAAACACCGTAACTAGTTTATTAACATCTAACTCAGCTCTGCGTTGCCTTTGAACAAATGACAAGCATACCAGACACATCAATACACATTTAAATACTGCTTTTTCCACAATATCTGGCTATGCTAACACAAGATGAGACAGGTGACTGTGTTGCATACAAAATTATATTAAAGTATATATTTGTGTGACTTCTTTAAAGTAAGTAACAGTAAAATTCTGAAAAATTCCCCACTGCGATCTCAATAAAAGAAATAAAAAAAAGGTCATTTGAGAGGGTGGTTATGGCAGCCAAAATGTAGAAAGATCCTCTGCATGCTAAATTATTCAAAATTTCAATTTTACCTCTGGAAACTAAATCAAAACTAGTGATCCAGTCACCACTCTGAAGTCTCTCAAGAGAAATAAAATGAAAACACTAGAATTTGACAATACCGCATTCCAATTTTTCACGTCCTGCATTTCAGGTGAATCCAACTTCAGCAAGGGTTCTCTTATCTGTTTAATTAATGACTCTACAAAACCATCAACACTGAAAATCTAACGTGATTATCCTCCTAAAAAGAGAGAAAAGGTAGTCAGCTTCCATCAGAATAAACACCCCAACAATGGAATGTATTAGTATTCGATATTCCCAGGAAAGATATTAATATTCAGACAAGCAAAAAAGTGTAAAATTAACAACAAACACATCAAAGGCTATCTTCGTATTTTTACTGACAGCTTTTGAAGCAGAGAAATGACATTTCAAGCACTGGAATAGGCTGCCCAGGGAGGCAGGGCAGACAATATCCCTGGGAGTGTTCAAGAAATGAGAGGACATGGCACTCAGTGCTGTGGTTAGCTGACGTGGCGGTGTTCGGTCAAAGGCTGGACTTGATGACCTTGGAAACAGCAACTTCTTAAGTTGCTCTTATGGATCTCATAGCTGACCAAAATATTTTATTGACCCGCTCTTGGCACCAGACAGAATTTTTAAAAAGTGGGTTTGGCCCATTGGCAGGTCTGGTTCTGTATCAGATGTGTGCCACCACACAGCACAGTCTGTTTTGGGGCCTGTCACCAACAGGAAACATTGACAAATGACAGTAGGCTCAGCAGAGGGACACAAACACAGCTGTGGCTGGAGCATTTCCCTGGGAGCAGAGGCTGGAGGACCAGGCCTGGTTCAGCCTGGAGAGGGGACAGCTCATGGGGCACCAAACAGCTGCTTCCAGTGCCTATGAGGGACTGTCAGGGAGCTGAACTGTTCTCAGCAGGGCGTGGCAGGAGGGTGAGGGACAGGTGAGATGGGGACCAGGGTTAAGGAAACATTCTCCCTTAAGGACAACTCAGGGGTGGCTCAGGCTGCCTGGTGCTGCACAGACTCCCTCCCTGCCTCCCTGAGCCTCCCTCCCTGCCTCCCTGAGCCCCCTGGTCTGCTCCTTGCTGCAAGGACAGCACTTGCACCCAGCCCCCTGAGCTCCCTGCCCACAGGTCACCCCACGACCCTGCAGCCAGAGGCAGCCGTGGGTCTGCAGGTGAGACACAGAGGCCCTTGGGCACAGCCAGAGGCTGCGGCGAGGAGAGGCAGCACCCAGAGAGGCTTCACAGACCTCACAGGTTTTAAAAACATGCAAGAGCCCAGAAGTGGATTCCCTGACAAGTCTAGCAAGTGGCTAATGTACGATGTGTAGATCAGCGCTGGCATAATGGTCAAAAACTGTAGTTGTGCATGTTAAAATGTACAAAAAAGATTTAATGTTTGTAAAAGTACCGTTCTGCAGTGCATTGCACGTGCCACGCTTGAGCATATTTTACCTGATACTCTGCTCTCGGACACAGGTTTGTAAGAACATCGAACAGAAGAGAAAAATACTGCTTTTAGAGCACCTCCACTTTTCAGGGTACCACACAGTCCTCCATTTATGACGTGGATCATAGAAACTATGGTACACCTAGTTGTTTTAGACTTCAGCAACAAGTCATACGGGAAGACCAAATAAATAAATCAATTAGATAAATAAAATCCTGAAAATAAAATACCTGTCTATAAACTACTTCTCAGTGACACACTGAGGCAGACCAGAAACAGGTAAGTAATTCTGTTCCATAGTAATTTCACTTCTTGGTATAACAGAGGAAAAAGGAGCCATTCATTTTCATAAGCATTCACAATTCGCATGTTTCACCCAAATCCTGATCAGTATTTTCTTTATTTGTAATCTCCACTTTCATTTAGCAAATTTCACTGCACACTAGCCATTCTAATGGCTATCTTACATGATCCTCTTAGTGTCTTGTTCTTTTCCACTTGAAAAGCAACCTAAAATTGGACACTGTGTTCCAAATGAGTAATTTCTAACATATCACTTTCACATTTAGGGTTTCAAACCTCCTCTTA
Organism: Parotia lawesii; assembly: GCA_003713295.1. Classification (NCBI taxonomy): domain Eukaryota; kingdom Metazoa; phylum Chordata; class Aves; order Passeriformes; family Paradisaeidae; genus Parotia; species Parotia lawesii. The sequence continues at coordinate 321,241 of RAHM01000157.1, read as the reverse complement.
ACACATTTAAGAACCCTACTTGCACTGTCAACTCCTGTTGCTAGATGTAGTCAATGCTTAGATCAAGCTGTGATGTTTTCATTGAAAGAAACAGTAACCCTCTAAGTACTGCAATTATTTAGTGAGTATCAGAGGATGATGCATGCATTTAAGTGGATGTCAAGGCAGAAAAAACCACTCTTGCTGAATATCTTAGATTTATTAGGTCCATTTAATAATAGCTTGGTTTTGGTGATATAAATACTGGATTTTCATTAGTGTTGCCAGACTGTATTTTTCCTTAACAGTATAGGCCAAATAGACAACTCTTAAGAATTGGGATGTGACAAGCTAGGACTGACTGTAAGAAAACCTTTCCCCAGGAGGACACAGAAGTGTCAGCACACGCTGTCCAGGGACCGTGGATCCTCAGGATGAAGCCTCAGGCAGTCTGGTCAGACCCTCTGGCTGACTCTGCTGTGAGCAGCTCCTTGCACCAGACACCTCCCAATCTCCCTCCCCAATGAAGTAGTCATGTATTTGTGATTTCTATGCCAGTGTGGCAAGAGGAGGAAGCTGCCCTTAAATCTTCTCATGCCTTGAGCAATAGGAGGAACAACCAATGCCAATGACTTCCCTTACAGACAATGGATTCCCTCCAGATACCATAATGCCCAGAACTTTTTGGTTTTACCTATTTAATAAAAACATCACCATGACATCAAATGACCATTGCAGTTTATAAAACAGCATGCCACCTCTAAAACTATGATCCAATTGTTTTAAATTAAAAGAAAAAAAAAGTCAGATACTTTTTATTATGACATGAAGAGTTTGTCTAGGTTGAAGGCTCTTTCTATGCTACGCCAGTTAGGTTAGAGTTTCCACTGCTTCAGAAATCTCTGCACAGCACTCCATTCTGCAATACAACACTGTGCTAATGTCAAGAAAGACCTGACTCTATGCTATTGGTCTCCTCAAATCAGCTTTACTTACAGGCACTTCAGATCGCATCTAGTATGTCACAACATGCTTCAAAAAAAAAAATCTTACAATGCTACTGACTTGCTCTTGAGACAATTTATAGAAAAAGTCTTTGTAGAGGTGTGGAAAAGGAAAACAACCCATACAAATCTAAAGGGGATTCTACAAAAAAGACGGATCTATTTTCATCAAGTACTACACTAAAAATATCTTCAGAAGGGCTGTTGGCTAGATGAAAGTCATCAAGTATTAAAAAGAACAGAATACAGCAGTTAGAAAGGAAACATACAAGTCATTTGAATTATGATTACCCCTGGCATGATGTTAATTAATTATCATAGAAATACCAGTGTAACATTTAGGGGTTTTACGTAAACATCAGCTTCCAAAGTGCATGCCTTTCTTCCTGTATTTGCAGCAAACCTTCCACTTTTAATACCATTTTTTATACTTCTTGAACTCAGGCTTTTCTAAAGGTCAAAATTCTCTGTTTTCAAATATAAATAGAGTTTATATTACACTTCGAGGAGCTGAAAAAGTAAGAGATTAGCACTGGTGTACTCTTAATTCTCAAAACATGAGTTGCAAATACATTTTTTTGTATCCAGGTAAAGCCCAGACAAGATGACAGTGACATCCTCCCTGTCACTTAAACCAAAACAAGTGTTTCAAAAATTCTGCCATTCTTGTTAACTGTTTGTTTGGCTGACTGATTGGTTTTGTTTGTTTGTTTTTTTAAAGAAGAACAAAGCAAGTGACAGAGCAAGAACTTCATCTTCTCCTCTGAGATGCTGGCATGACCTTGCATGACAGAAATGCCATGACTAATTCAACTCTGAGAAGATGAAGGTTTACAGTCAGGCAATGCATTCTCACACTAGCCAGAATTAGTACCTTTATTCTATTTTAATTACTTTGTGTTAACATTTTGAACCTCACATTCTGGTATCCAACCCATAAGGTGCATAAACATAGTCTCCTTTTCCTGGTAGGTTTTAGGTACTTCGCTAGTGCACAGTCAACTTAGTTTTATGCCTTATTATAAATAATAATATATTATTTGCATGAGTTCCTTCCTGACAAATCAAGAAAACTAACAAGCTGTGGAAATACAACTACTTCAGGCAGAACTTAGTGCCTCACACATATGTGTACACATATAGTCAAGTGACGTGATGTAAAGATTTTACCAGAATAAATGTTATGTAGAAGATTTTATACAAACCTAAAATGAGTCAGTGACTAACACAAGCCAAGCATCTAATCAGAGTGTTTTTCATATAACATCTCTGAGACAAAGTCTTGTAAAACTGTACTAATTGATTTATAAGTCAATATCATGTCTACATATATGGAGTAATTATACTAATATGGAGTAATTACACTATATATTCCATACACATTATCTTCTGCTCACCAAGGCTTTATGATTACTATTCTCAGGCTTATGATTATCTTTAAGTAATAAGGGCAATCCACACTTTGCTGTATTTAGATTAAATATGTAAAGTGATTAATGATAGAATTTAGGAACTGTACTACTAGAGAAAATTAGGAATGCCTGTTCTGCAAGCTGCAGCTGTTAAGTCTATCTGCTATGCTAGACTGAGTAACTGCTGTGCTACTGTGCCACCACAGCTGTCCCAGAAGCACACGCTTGCAAGGGGGCAGGAACTTCTTTTTTACCCACTGACAGTTCACCTTCATATATATATATACATATATACATATATATATATAGTGGAAGCCATTAAATTAATAAAGTCTCTCTAAGATGTGATACCTGATTTGCTCTTCAATAAACTGGGAGGGAATGCATTAATGTTCTCTAAATTGAAGCTTGTCCTGGCAAAGGCGTCATTTAGAGGAGAGTTAAAATTACACGGTATCTATTTTAAGAACTGTTTTAGCAAATCACAATCAAAACATTGGGTAAAGCAGGTGATCTAAATCCTGTATTTTTCAGTCAAGACTGACATGACCCACTTTCTGTCCCTAAATCAATCTCATGCTCAAGCTGTGGCATCTGTATGCCTCAGCATACCAGAAAAGGTATAAAGGGAACCCCCTTGAGGAAAACAAGCTTAGTTTAAATCTCTGTTTGACAAGTGATGTGAGGGTTAAAGGAAAATAGAGTATAAACAAGAAAGGCACTAGCAAAACCAGCATCTGCTGAAGACAAGGAGTAAGAAAGCTACAAAATACTATAACTGTACATTTTTAATCCCTTTGTCTCCTGCCATTGCTAAGTGGGATAATGCTCAAAATGTGAATTGAAATAGCAAACTAATTCTCAGGAACATAAATCAACTGGAAAAAAAGTATTGTGGAAGAGATATCTAGAAAGATCACAGGTAGGTGTGAAATTGCCCACATAGCATGTTTGTATTTCATTTTCTTTTGCCACAAAGCGTAGGCCTGGTCCAAGCACCATACCTAAATAGCTTTGCCTGAATTAGGGGACACACCCATCTGATGCACCATTTTTTCAACTCCTATTTATATTAGAAGGACAGCTTTCAGTCTCAGTGAACTGTGCTGTACTGCAGTACAGAGAATGCAAGATACAGTTATCATGTACCAAGCACTGCAATATTTTGCTTAAAGCTGCAGCGTCAAAGAAATCCAACCAACAGACCTGCTATATCTTCTTTGGAAAATTCCCAGAAGGCTCAGAAGCAAGCAAACAAGATGTGCTAAGTAGTGCAGCATCCCCTAACCATACCTGCCTTGGCCTGGTCTTGGTTTACCTTGTTCCTGTGGCACTCACCTCACAGGTACCATGTCCTAAGAGACTAAGCTTTCCCCAGTCTCTAGTGACACCTGAGACAACCTTGAAACAAAGGCTAGGTAAAAATAAAATGTAAGTATAAAAGTTATGCAAGTATACACAGTATAAATATAAGTATAAAAATTATATAAAAGTGTAAGTAAAAATCTTCCATGGGGTTTGACAAGGAGCAGAGTATTGCAGAAATGCCTGGTTTAGGCAGAAAGCTCTGATCTCTCTCTGTAATTTCTTTTATTCATTGAAGGGCTTGAAAATCCTCACAGGTTAAGGCTGTGGAAGCTGTGTCAGGAGTCCAGCCATCTGCACATATTGGAATGTGGATCAAGTTTTCCAGTAACTTCTTCACTTCTCTTTCTTTTTATTTTATTTTAAGATAAAAAAATAATATAGAGATCCATCAGATAACAGGACTATGAGGTCTGAAGTATTTAATCTGAGCTTAAACTTAAATAAAAAAGCCCACATAAAAAGGATTTTAAAATAATTTTCATATCAATGAAATGACACATCATGGAGCAATTCTGTTTTGTCAGCTTTGAGTATAATATATGTAATCTAATTTTAGATTTGCAACAGAGTGGGTCTTTTCACTTCAAGAGGCATTCACATCTTTGAAAGCAAATTAAGTTATGCTTGTTTGCCAAGCTTCCCACTGCCTTGCCCTATAAAAAGCAAACGGGACTGTATACTTCACCAAAAAGGGCAGATATTCATCTTTTCACACAGTTTTGTTCACAGATCTTTTCCAGAGAATATAATAGGCCAAAACATAAAATGTGAGAAATAACTAATGAAAGTAATGAAATTAATTCAAAAATTCACCTGCTGAGGAAGAAGAGTAATAAGTACTGGAATATATCTGTAAGATTAGATCTGAAAATCTGTAAGATTTCCAGGTTTCAAACAAACCCTGAACATAATTAAAATTATTTTGCAAATCACAGGATGGGTAAGGTTGGAAGGGATCACAGTGGCTCATCTGTTCCAAGCTCCCTGTTGAAGCAGGGCCGTCACCATGGCTTTAAACTCAAATTAATTCATATTCTGACAGTTTACTAATCTGCACAAGATTTTTTCTCCACCAAAATGTTAATTACCCAGTGCTGAAATTGTTACAAATTATGATTTAATAAGCTACCAGGTTTGACAGCCCTACTGTCCTCCTTGCCAAATAATTAGGATGTACCAAATTTCACCTCATTTACTTTACTTACAAGATATAAAACTGAAATTGTGGAGCATTTTTAAGGAAATAGTCCTTTAGAATAAAATTTTAAAATAAGGAACAAAGAATGACAAAGAAAACTTCTGTATTCTAAATATTTGTGAAATGTAGATAATATTGACCCATACTTGAACAATTTATGTATTCACTCCACAGGTGAAGTCCTGCAAACTTAAAAGTTTAAGGAAAATAAGTATTTTTATTTTTCATGGCCAACAAAGAGAACAGTGAAAGGAATGAGTCAAAGGTTATTTTAACCTAGGTTCCCTAGTTTTATGCCATTTGAAGTCTAATTAAGGTAAAGTGAATTCTCTGAAGTGAGAAGAGCAAGTTTATCTTGTTTATTTTTAAGAAAAAACAGGTTTTATTAAGTAAGATGAAAATTACGATGATGTAAAGGCAACTTACTCGAAGTCATGTAATATTTCCAAAACTGTAGAAAAAATACCCCAGAACAAAGCCAGTCTCCAGGCATTCAGGCATTAAAATACCTTTTTTTTTTTTCCTATGTATCTTTGGTCAAAGAGGCCAGAACACCCCTAAGATGCTTATTAACCTAAGAAAAAATAATTCTCCAAAATTACTACTAACATTCCTATCTCAGAAATAACCACTAGTATCATAAAAGATTAAAATCATATAAGATTAAAAGAGAGGTAGGGAAATCACACTTAGTAACTTTGAGAAACACTGAACATCTGAAAGATGCATCCATTTTACTTAACATGAAACTGAAGGTGGTCAGCATCCCTATCATAAGGTCAATGGAAGGAATGAAGAAATAAAAACTGTGTTCAGAAAATAAACCATTTTTAATTATGGCTGCTATCCTTTCCATCCCTAACCTTCTAAATCAAGCACTGAACATCTGCAGTACTCTGTGAAGAGATTAAACAGTAAAACACACATCTGTTGCACAGACAGAAGTCCTTCAGTTTCTATCTGCTAACCTGCCTCTAATCGCATTTCTGAATGATAAATATATGCCTAAACAAATTTTCCTTCTCCACCATACTGCTCACACATTCTCTTTAACATATGAATTAAGAAATCAGGAATTACAAAGATTCCAGATGATGTCATTCTACTTCATTTACTAAAAGAACCTGAAAAAACCCCAACAAACCACACCACCTAAAACAGCACTCCATGAGTGGTAACACAGTGCACTCTTCCTTGCTGAGCAGAAAACTGGGAATTCCAGGCAAACCACAAGCTTTCTGAAGAACAGCAGCTTTGGTAGACTCTCTCCAAAGTGCTCTGGCTGGCACAGGGAGCAAATGGAAAGCTAAGCAGAACCTACTTTTGTACGTGTTTTGTAATGTCTGCAGTATTTCTGCCAAAACCACTTTACCCTATGAAGATGCAAAACTGCAACGCTTCCAGTTGCATTGACAATAGTGGATGCAAATCAGGAGACCCAGAATCCTGCCAGAAATTCCACACAGAAAGCCCCCTACGAAACTCCCTGCAGATTGGGTGTGTCACCACACCCTTTCCAGATGAACAAACTGCACCAGGGCTGTTGAAGAGCACTGCCAAGCCAGGCAGGTAAGAGGCTGAGGACAGCCCCAGGAACACCACCCTGACCCAACACCATCATCTCTCATAGCTGACAACATCCTGAGGAACGGAACAACTGAATTCCTGGAAAAAATTTAATACTGTTCTGTTTCTATGAACATCAGGTCATGCTGATGTTCACCAGTTAAGCTTAGACAACACACACGGGATGCAAAAGCAGCACACTGTACAGCTGCCTGCCTCAGCAAGTCCCACCAGGAGGGCAGTAAAACAGCCAGGATTCATATTCAGTGCTCTGTGGAAGACAGCAGTTTCACCTTTGTGGATTACACCAACTATTCCAAACAGATTCCTTTTTTTCCTCCTCTCAAGTAACACTCTGTTTCTTTAGGCCTCATTATTCACCTTTTATGCTGCAAGTTTGGAAATCTTGCTCTGGAGGGCTAAAGACATCTGCATAAGGATCTCTGCCTCAAGACAAATGTTTTTAATTATCACAATAATTTTGACTTTTTTTGAGTACTACAGAACTAGAGAATTTTCCAGACTTCCATTTTTAATGTACTTAAGTGAAATTTAGCACAGAAAAAAAAAAAAAAAAGACATTAAAACAGGAAAAGGGAACTCGATAACCACCAGTAGGTTCCCATAATCTTGTTACAAGAACATGCAACTGATTGGACTAAACCACTTCAACATACCAGAGGTGGACTCACCAACCCCATAAAGAAAAGATCATAGAATCAAAGCTACTCAGCACTGCCACATTAAAAAAACCCAAGCTGCAGTCAATAAATTGCTTAGGCGCTTCCAAGAGCTCTTACACTTTCCAAATTGCCCAGCTGGTAGGCAGTGATGAAATAAGAAAGTGATGAGCCTAAGATGGCTGTGTAAATGAATAAGCCAGGTAGCTTCTATGAGAATTTATCTACAATGTCTGTAAATAAATTATATACTTGCAGATTCCTAAACCGAGCTTTCAAACACCACTTATTACAACATAAAAATTGTCAATCTGCTCCAGCAAGCTGAAAAGTATTTCCTGAACAAACATTTCTTATCCATTTCAAAGAAAATGGGAGGAAGGGTAATTGAAGAAACAAGATGCCACTCATACGATAAGATATATAAAGTCTAGACAAGGAAAGGGAAGCTTACCTCTGCCAAAACATTTGGACAAGTAAAACCACTAAAGTTGTTTTCAAAGCTGTGTTTGTATTTCAGTCATGTTCTTCCATACCCCCTTTTGTTTTCTATCCCTGCCTCAAGCTAGATGAAACCCTTGGCAGGGGGGAAAAAGCATTTCCCACACACATATTCTGCACAGAGACAAAATCTGAAAAAGAGCAATCACACTTCAAAATATTTGAAAAAATAAGTATTTCTAGGTGACACATTTTTATAGGTTCATTGTTTTTAATAGGGTTCTTAGTGATATTTGTCTTCAAGAGTCACTGGCTTGACATGTTGGTGATGCTTATTTCACAGAGCCAAATTAAGCTGGCTACAGCCATTCCGAGAAGTCACAGAGAGCTCACAAAGGCACATGTTCACAAGGGTGAAAAGTAACTGCCTGAAATTTCTGAGCTGCCAACTACAAAACAGCAAAACAGCCAAAATAAAACATCTTCCAGATGCAAAAAAAAAAAAGCCCAACAAATGTCTACTACAATGCTGGAAATACAAATGCTGGGACAGTCAATGAAAAAATTAACCAACATTACAACAGAAAACAATTTGTTTCATCTCCCCAATGCCAATTCAATAACAACTTATACCTAAATTTGAGCTGGGTACCTTTTCCACATCATTTACAGAACACTGACTAATTGTTAGCCCAAATGAATTCTGTTTTATTTATATGGTTCAATAAGATTTCTAGAGCTGACACACAGCATTTGCACTACATAAATAAAAGGACCCATCTGTACTATCAGTCTGAGTTTTATCCTTAATAACTCTGAATCTATTGAAAGTTTCAAGGCAATTATTAACCAATGATACACTAGAACTCCTTAAAAATTAGTAGGCAGCTGGCAGATTTCACTAACAAAAGATATACTCAGAGAACAAGAAGAACATCCACTGAAAGAGGTAACTTTTAAAATTTTCCCAATGACTCACATGTTTTTTAGTATATTAAGTCATTTTGAATTAATTCAGAAAGGATTATCAAACAGTATTAAGTCAATTTCTTTTAATTCCCTTAACTAGAAAATAACATGTATAAATTCCAGCACAGAAAGGAAACGGAACTGGAAAATATTTCTAATACAGGATCTTTTGCTAAACTACGTCTTAAGCTTCGTGCTGTTCTTCCTCTGTAATTGAATAGCAACTAAGAAATATTATATTATTATAGACTTTACAGTAAAATATATAATTAGGAGATGCTAGTGAGTGATACATAGTAAAATTAATTTTTCTCTTTAGATTGATGCCAGTAAGGTTCAAGCACATGAATCTTTAAAAACACAAAAAACCCCAAAACAGAAAAAATTTCACTTCAAATACATTTCTCAGGATCCAATGACAACAAAAGTTAATACAATGACATAATGATTGAGACTGGACCTCTGTAAGTCATCTGGACTAAAAACCCCCTCATTTGTTCTCTGTGCCCATTGGCTCTCTGAAGGAAAAGAAACTTTATGCATTCAACTGCATGATGCACAAAACACACCTAACATAAAAATGCTGGTTGCTGAATTCACGCTGCATCTCTTTAGGTCTCCCTTCCAGCAGTTTTCTGGTAGACTTGGACTCGTTTCTCTACTCATACTCTCTCTCCCATCCTGAACTGAAAGTGGCTGGCTAAAATAATGTAGCACTCATTTTGAAGTTATGCTGTTACGTATCAGCTTCCCATTAGTGGTCCCTTGCACTGGAATCCTACCTTATGTGTGTGACATAAATAGCAGAAAGCCAGCAAAGATGATATTGAATATTTTGGACCTGGGCACAGGCTATGTTTTGAAACATAAAAACAGATGTGATAGGTTGTGACTGCACTAAATGATCTCTCATTCAACACTCAGAGGCTTTGAAATAACTTCAAAAATGCTTCAGATTTGTTTTCGGTGCAACTACCATTCAGATAAACTCTTACCAAGTTAAATACAGAATTCAATTCATTACAGACACCAGCTAACAATGCTTTAATCACTGTCTTCTTATCTTGTCATACAAGAGCTCAGCAGTACAACTTCAATAAAATGATTATGCTCCTCAGTGTATTCACATCGTTAAATACGTAGAAAATTACTAAATACTTCTATTTAACCGTCAAGAATATTCTGATTTGTGCTTTATTTTTGACTTCTACAAAGTTTTTTAGTTGAAGAACAACAGCCACAAAAACAGAAACTTACAAAATTAATTATAAAAAACATAATAAAAATTGATTGCTAATTAACAATCTTGAAAGATTAGGCTACTGAAAATAAATGTTTTCAACCTTCCAACTACTGAGAGTGATCACTAAAAATGCAACAACATTTAAAATCTACAACCTTCACAGTTATTTTGCTCATTATTAGCTTTCTTCCCCTATTAAGAGTTTAATGCCTGCCCTCTCTCCCTCCCCAAAAGAAAGAATGAAAGCAATATCCTTTATTTTTTTTCCTTTGTCTTATCAGTAGAAAACACTTCAAAGCCTCCAAATCCAGGATCTGATTTAAAAGTTCACTACTTGACAAGTTTCTATTAGCTAGCCATTTTTCCTTTATGTGGAAAGAGTACAAGAGGAGAAAAGAGAAGCCGTGTTTAAAAGCATGCATTTTTCTTGCTCTGCCCTTAGCACTTCTTTTCTCGGCATTAGCTTCCAGGAACTCACTTTTGTTTTCTCAGCTTTTTTCATGTTGTGATAAGTCATATCAGGCTGCATCAGTCATGCAGCAAATACACTGAAATGCTGAAAAACACTTTCCCCCTCAAAGCCATACTTACAGCAGTAAAGAATTTAAAAGGAGTGTCACAGGAAAAATCACGCCTGCATGGTCTAGAAAAAAAAAAGGTACAGCATTAATGGCCAATTTAAACTCTACATTAATTCTGGTTATTCACTGGAGCTAAGCATAATTCATTTTTGATGCTTGTTCAAGAACAACATTTCAGTCTGTCTTTTTGGTTTTACTTTGTTTTTCTAAAGGCATTGTATAAAGAGGAGACGCCTCCAAACTGATCTGCATAAGGCAAAAGTAAGAGATTTCAGCAACAGATCTGTGCATACACACAAGTAAACCTAGAAGACGTACAGTACATCACATACTTTAATATATCTCTTCCACTATCTGAAAAAATGGGAAAAAAAATCAAATGTACAATTAACATACAAGATATTTTTAAACTTGGAGAACAAAGATCAAAAAACAACAGCCTTCATACAGGCAAGACGTCAACGGTATGTTAGAAGAGTCTTAGAAAATTAGGATCTGTAAAACAGTCTTCCTGAAACAGACACTGCATACAACCTGACACATATCTGTACAATTCATGAATTTCACCTCCAGAAACCTTAAATGATGCAGAACTCACTCCCACAACATGTGATGATCACAGCTGGATGTTCTCTTGCCCCATCTGACAACTTCCTCCAAAGACCACTGCTTTAAAACTCTTAATATGATCCTGACAGAAGCCGTTCACTTTCCCTTCCCTCAGGAAAACTCTTCACAGCTTGTTGGAATTACTTATTGGCAAGGCAGGGAGGCTTCTGAAATCAGTGACCAAAAGACCTGAGGTGTGGCACTACACCAGAAGAGGAACCGGTAAGATTAATGCAAAAATGTGCTACTTGCTCCAACACAAGGGATATTTTTACCTCAGAATAAAGGGCTGAAATAAAGCCCACCCAACCAACTATTAAAATTCAAAAAGCCTCCAGAATTCACACCAATAGCTTAAAAAAGAGGGGGTTTGAACAGTACATTTGTACACGCACTTCCAGCTCTCCATATCCCTTAGGTCTTTGCAGCAAAGGCACTACTGCACTGATGACAGCTAGAGACCTTGAAATCCTTGGCACTCACCCACCACGAAAATGGTGCCAGGAATAACATTTGACACTGAGATCAAGGGTTGGAGATTTTAAGAAAACCAGACAAACAGAAATCACAAACCATGTTATTGCTTGTGAACTTGGGGAATCTGAGAGTGCGAAAACTCAGTAAAGGAGCTGGAGCGTTTGGGGATGACATTATTTGCAAAACCAGAGTTGGGCCAGGTTTGAGAGAGAAAACTTCTGTTGTTTATGGTCTTGTGGTGGGTAAATAGCGGGGAAAAAGGAAAGAGTCAGTGGTGTCTTCTGTCCACTATGATTTCTGGCTTCACTAGAGAAGGCAATAATTAACTGGGAGTAGGTTAAGCCAACAACAGCATTTCTAGCATCAGTTCTTGCTGTGCTGCAATCCCTTGTTCTCAGAGACGGGTACTGCAGCCACTAAGAAATATTGGCTTCCATTCCTCAAGACAGAGTGATTACTGACGGAGAAAAGGCAGCGGTACAACAAGTTACTCCATGATCTGTAACATCTGTGTTCTGTGCTGGGCACTCTTACTCATACACCCTGCTGAACAGTTTTCATAATCACTACGGGCCAAAAAATACTGTTATGATCTCACCGGAGTAGTCTTACAGCAATTGTAGAGATTATTGCAACATCCTTTCCCAGGCCTTGAGAAAGATAAACTTGCCTCAGCCAGAACTATCCACAACATTGCAGGGAAGGCAGCTAACCTAAAAAGTCTTTTTGAAAGCCTTTTTTTCTCTATTGAATCACATTTTCAAGCGTTACCTGCTTTGTTTTCCCTTCCCACTCAGCCGTGCAGCAGGAACAGCAATAGTAGCACATCCATGATTATCCCACAGTGTTAAATTTTCAAATGAAAATTTATTACTTTTCTCCAATGATATCCCACAGAGGTGGCTGGATATATCTGCAGAAAACCATTATATTCCTTTTATCTCCTCATACAAAATACACAAAAAGCCAGAGCTGAACTAATCATATTGATTAATACTGTTTTCCTGTGCTTCCAGTTAATACACACCCATTGATTTTTGTCTTATTGTCACGCTGCAAAACAGAGAGGACATTCTTCTACAGAATCTGGTGAACATGGTCCTGATATATAACCAAGTAATAGAAACCATTTTGCACCACAAACTACTTGTGGAAGCAACCTGTGGATTCCTTTCCTTTCATCACCCAACTAATCTACGAGCCTATTCCACCTTCCAGCTTCAGGTATTTTATTCTAAGCAGCAAGGTAAATACGTGCACAAAACCCAAGAAGCCTGGTGGCAAGCTCTGGCTGTCCCTGAAGCAAAATTAGACAGCTGTGCACAGACTCCTGGCTGCTGTTTTCACTTTTGCCTTTTCCTCCTGAACCAAAGTATTTCACATCTCAGAACATAAAAAGGACAAGTCCATTTCACTTTACTGTCCTCATCTCACTCAGGGCCCGGAATAATTCAATATTTCAGAACTGCTTCCCTCAAGGACATACTGTAGCATGCACTTGCTTACAAGACAAACACATTCAATTAATAAAAAAATGGTGTACTTGTTCAACGTAAAATACTTTGTGTATTCTTCTCAAGTGAAGGGATTCAAGGAGTCACACATAAAGGTTTATAACTGTTATATCTTGTCTATTTCTGAAATTTATACATTGTACTCTTTTCACTTTGCTTCTAGCTGTAAGGTCTTCTCACCTCTACTGCTCCAGATGCTTGTGCCTTACAAGGCTGATGTTAGGGAGCTCTAAAATCAGTCAATTATCAATCAAATTCACTTTTCGTCACAAAATAATTTAAAAATCACCTTTTTTTTGGAAAAAAAAGTGCAACACGATTGATTTAATATTATTCCTCTTGCCTCTCAGGTCTCAGTGTTTTTCTTATAAGGACTGAATCTGATGCTGTTCAGAATGCTGACTTTAACAGCCTATTATTATCAGACCTACTAAAATAGTAGTTTTATACTAATAACCACAGTCTTCTGTCTCTGGAGAACAGATTATGTTTCAGGCAAGTCAGAATAAGCTTCCTGCCCTAAGAAAGTCTCTTAGGTCCCAGTGTAATGCCATCACAATGCACTGTCAGTTCAGTGCTCTTACTGAGTGACACAAGTGCAAACTGCTTCTGCAAGGAAACATGAAATGTCCCTCCAAAGCTGCAACAAAGCGTTTGCCCAAACCTGCCCCTCACCTACAGCAACCTAAACCCAAATGTCCTCCTGGACTTGAAACTAGAATAACGCTGAAGATGTCTAATTCACTGCAAATTAAAAAGTCAAAGCTTTGTTAACATGCCGATAAAAAAAAAAAATCATTGTATTAAATTTCAAATAAGCAAATATTTATGGAAAAATTACCAAGGGTGCTTTAACACTAATACCATTGAAGCAGATAAGGAAAAGAAAATCTTGAATCACACCAAAAGGAAACCTGCCACGTGTCATCCCAGCAGGCTGAGCACACATCAAATTTGCATTATTCAGCTGCTCACCTAGCAGACTTTCCATTAGTCAGCAAATGCAAAGATTTTAGAGCCTCCACATTGTTTTGAATTAGATCAACACTATCAACTGTAGCAAAGAAACCGCAATGCAAAGAAGCATCTCATTGATAAGACATGATTCCAATTTTTTTTTTGCACATAAAGAGGGAATCCTTAAATCAAAAAAGTACAGCCTTCACCTATTCCAGAGTCATCAGTGGAACTTACAGTCTAGAACAGTTTCATGTTTCCTAATTATGACAAGAACTTGCACCACATATTGCCTTCACTGTCGGAGTTTCCTATTAATCAGAGGTACCCTCGATTCTGTTGTACATTTGATTTACCCTCTGTGCTGGGTGCAGCTGCCCAGGCGCTGGCAGGTGAGCTGCAGGACGCCCCTGCGAGCAGAGACTCTGTGCCAGCACAGCTGTTCCAGCCAGCTCCAATGGACCCACCACAGTGCACAGCAGCCAAGATCATAGAATCATCATTTGTCAGAAGAAACCTCTAAAGCTCAACTAGTGCAACTCCCCTGCAATGATCAGACACATCTTGAACTAGAACAGGTTGTTCAGAGCCTCGTCACACCTAACCCTCAATGTCTACAGAGACGAGGCATCTACCATCTCTCTGAAAAACCTGCACCAGTGTTTAACCATCCTCATTGTAAAAAACTCCTTCCTTAAATCTAGTCAAAATTGACCTTCTTTAGTTTAAAACCATTACCCCTTGTCCTATCAGTACAGGTCCTGCTGAAAGGAGGTGTTCCATGTGCTGGAGCTGAGATTTCCCTGCAGCTCATGACAAAGACCATGGCTAGGCAGTTGCCACCTGCAGCCTGTGCAGATTCACGGTGGAGCAGAGCCCCATCTGCAGCATTTGGAGGATAAGCCATCCTCCAGGTGGATAAGCCCTGAAGGAAGCTTCATCCCACAGCAAACCCATGCCAGAGCAGGGTCCAGGCAGGAGCTGCAGCCTGGAGCCCACACAGAAGCAGGTTTTCTGGCAGAACCTACAACCCATGGGGGACCCTTGCTGAAGCAGTCTGTTTCTGACAGTCTGTATCCCATGACGAGGACCCAAGCTGGAGCAGGAGAAGAGCATGAGGAGACAGGAAAAGGGACCACAAACTAGGAATTGACCACAACCCCCATTACCTATCCCCCTGCACCTGGGTGGAGGATACAGAATGCTGGGAGTGAAGCTGAATTTGGGAAGGGAGTGGTATGGGAGAGGTGTTTTAGGTTTTGCCTTTGTTTCTCACAATCCTACTCTATATTTTTAATTGGAAATAAATTAACTTAATTTCCCTAAGTCTGTTTTGCCTGTGATGGTAATTGCTGAGTGACCTCCCTGTTCGCATCTTGACCCACAAGCTTTTCCTTCTTATTGTCTCTCCTGTCCTGGTGAAGGAGTGTGATAGAGCAGCTAGCAGCCACCCAAGGCCAACCCCCTAAAGCTTTTTTCCTTTCTCAGTCAGGTAGATTTGCTGTCATCAGAACAATGAAAGAATAAAATAAAAATTCCCCAGAAAATAATTTGTATAGCATTCTTAGCATTTTAACTTTTATAGAATAAATTGTTATGTTTTCGAAGGGAAAACATTTCACAAAGCCTGAAATAAAGCAATTTCAGTATTGCTTTAAAATTGAACTGTCATTAAAAAAAATCAGAAACCTCTACAGCCACTGTAATTCTCTCATCTCAGGCAAAGGCCAAAAAAGACTAAGTATACAACCTAAATCATCCAGACTGTTAAATAGTCACTAGAGACAAACTATTTAGCACCTAATGAGATAAAATTAGGAAGACTAAATCTAATTAAGGGTCTTTTAAAGAACAGTCCATAAGTGGCTATCTCTTCACAAAATTCGTAGTTATCATAAAAACCAGAGAAACACAGATTTCGAGCCATCAAAGATGACTTCTGACTGCAAAACAATTATACATTTTTAATTATCTTCTCCCAAAATTCCTTGAAATTATAATTTTAAAAAAATGCAGCAGATTTATACCTAATAAATTTACACTGATAAAGAAAAGGAGAATGTAGTCTCCATTAGCAGAAACCCAGTCAACTCTGGCACTACTGTTAGGATTTCCTGAGACTTGGCATAGCTGTTTAGACTTTCCTCTGCTGGTGGGCTCTAAGAAATCAGTCACAGATTTAAAAAACTATGTCAATTATTGAAACATACCCACTGTCCTTACTTCGATTTTACCTACAGGCTTAAAATTCCATCTGGGACAAACCCCAGAATTTTACTACTGTAAGAAATCCTTCCTGCTAAGAACTATAAGCTGATTCATACCTTTATTGGAATTAAGAATGAACTGCCTTTGAATTCAGCTTCAAATTAATGACAAACTCATGTCTGAAACAGTAATGGCTCTGGTACAGAATTAAGGCCCTTCTGCATGACCAGGGTTTCTCAAAGTAGAAGGGAATCCTACTTCCAAACCCACATCACAAAATCTGTTGTATATTAATGGCAAATCAACATCTAAAGTCTTAAACAAGAAATACAGCAAATTTCCTCATGTACCCCTGTTTCATACATAGACTGCAGGAGAAGTGGCAGAACAGTGGCATCACCGGCTCTGATAATGTAAAGAAGGATAGCTCTAATGAGGTCCATGATTTGAGTGCCTGGAACTGAAAGGAGTGCCTTGGACTACATCCAGCTGTGGGCACTGATCACACAGTCAGGATTTTGTTCTTCTACATGTATAAGCATTCTGCAATACTCTATTAAGGAATTACAAGTTATGAGAAGACCACTGCTGAGGATGATACCATTATTATTCCCTGCACTAGCTATGTAGCCCAACACCCAGATAGTAATGAGAGTTCTGGATTAAGTTGCTATAAGACATGGAGTGATTTATAAGGAGTATCATTCTTCATCCCCAGTTTTACTTGGATTTCTTGTATCTGTCTGTTTTGATAGGTGTTTATGCTTTCCTGCTCCATGTCTACGTCTGGCTGATCTTGGAAAATGGAACTTTTTAGATTTAAACATCTTCCCAACCGTCCTGTGTCGCTGTTCTCACCGCGGATGAGTAGAGAAACGACACAAGATCCAGGCTCAGGGATAAATGGAAGCGATTTAATAATCTTTCCGAAGGCTTTTATATGTTAGCTTCCAAAAGTGTGTTAAATGGCATAAGGTAATTGGTTTTTTGGCCATCCACCCCTTAAGGGGATTGGTCAAGTCCTAAGACACCCATCTCTGAATGTTTTTCTAGTTAGAACCATAACAATCCTGCAAAACAACCTGCAGCTGCAAGAAGTTTATAAAACTGTAACATTGTTTTGAGCTACTTGCATGGGAAAGACAGAACTCTCACAAAAATGCTGCAGAGAGCTGAAGAAACTCTCTGCTGGAGCTTTTTCAGCAGCCATAGTCCTGCACTGGTTATTCAAATCACGTCTTGGAAGCATCTGTAGTTGTTTCTACCACTACGAGATGAGTGAAGCAGTCAACTTAATTACACCCAAAGCCGATGGCAACTTCACACAGACATTTCAGCCATCCTCTGTCTATTCCAACTTTAAGAGCATCTCCTTTCTCTAGAAGCCATTTCTCTCCATGCTCTTCCTATTCCATCCCATCTACTCATTTGACTGTCTGAATAACTAACCTACAACACTAAAAAATACTTCAATACAAACTGATTAAAACACTGTCATTCTGAAAAAGAGTTCAGAAAGGGAAACAAACTTTGTAACTTGCAGTTTTATTTATTTTATTGAGTTTCAGGAGAACAACAGTATTTTTCATCTTGATCAAAACCATAAGCAGCTGCAGTTTTAAAACCCTTGAAATGTGCAAATGAATGCCATATGAAGTACTGTAAGCAAGGCTTGTGATACTGACTATTTAATCATTACATTGCAAGGACAGTGAAAAAAGATGGTTTGGAAGGGAAAAGTGATTATGGAAGAAGGAGAAGTGATTTTTGTTTGTTTTGATGAGGTTTTTTTGTAATTATAAGCATATAGAAAGGGATAAAGAAGCAGTGGGGAACAACTAATGCAAATCAACTAGCTCCAAATAAGAGAATGAGTATACACTACATTATAAACACATCATCCTGATAGACACACAAACACTAAGAAAACTTTTTAATGAGTCCCGAAGCAAACATTGCTTCAACCTTGCTAACATCAAAATTATTGTTTAAATTACAACATAGGTTTCTTACTCTGTGATCGTGATTTCATATCATGATGTGATTTATAATTTAAGGTGTATACGTTGGAATTATTGCATATAACAACATTAAGAACAAAATCCTTATGATTAATACTTTAGCTGTGAACACTAGCTCTCCTCTAATCTTTCTGGTTAGATAATTATTCTGGTAACAATAAAAAGAAAAAAAAAATACCTACAAAATATTTTGTCCAAATTCTGGTAATCTTTCAAATAGTCAGACTTGTCGGAGGTGTATTTGAGAGCCAAATGCAGGACAAGAGTGAATGTAAGATGCACACATTCCTGTGTGAACCCTGCATCAATCATCACTGAGGGGATGGATTGGGGCACACTGTCCCTACCTGCCCACAGACCTTCAAAACACTCTTGCTTTTATATGCACCTTTTATCTTAATGATGTTCCGGTAAACTACTAGAATTTGACCAGTACAAATCTTAATATCCTTCTAAATTTCTAGGTGTTGCCCTTCAAGAAGCCTCCTAAGGATGAAGACCTGATCACAGAATCAACTAGGCTGGAAAAGGCCTCCAAGATGAACCAAGTCCAACCCGTGACCTAACACCACCTTGTCAGCTAGGCCACTGAGCGCCACATCCAGGCTCTTCTTAAACACCTCCAGGGACAGTGACTCCAACACCTCCCTGGGCAGCCCATTCCAATTCAAATTTCAGTGAAGAAATTTTTCCTAATGTCCAACGTGAATCTTCCCTGGTGCAGCTTAAGACTGTGCCTTCTTGTCCTGTATCTGGCTGCCTGGGAGAAGAGACCGACTCCCACCTGGCTACGCCCTCCTTTCAGGCAGTTGTAGAGAGTGGTAAGGTCTCTCACAGGTCTCCTTTTCCTCAGGCTAAACACCCCCAGCTCCCTCAGCTGCTCCTAATAAGACTTGTGGTCCAGACCCTTCCCCAGCTCCGCTGCCCTTCTCTGGACACCTTCCAGCACCTCAATGTCCTTCCTGAATTGGGAGGCCCAGAACTGGACACAGGACTCAAGGCGCCCTCACCAGTGCCAAGTAACAGGGGAAGAATGACTTCCCTGGTCCTGCTGGCCACACTATTCCTGATACAGGCCAGGATGCCACTGGCCTTCTTGGCCACCTGAGCACACAGCTGGTTCATATTCAGTCTGCTGTCAACAAGCACCGCCAGGTCCCTTCTGCCTGGCTGCTGTCAAGTCACTCTGTCCCCAGCCTGTAGCGCTGGAGCCGGCACCTGGTCTTGTCAAACCTCATATTGCTGGACTCAGCCCAGTGATCCAGCCTGTCCAGGTCCCTCTGCAGAGCCCTCCTACCCTCCAATAGATCAACACTTTCCCCCAGCTTGGTGTCACCTGCAAATCTGCTGATGGCGGACTCATACAGATCCCCTCATCCAGATCATCAATAAAGATACTAAACAGGACTGGGCCCAACATGACACTTTACCCATGAGGAATGCTGAAGCCACACTGGGGTTTGCAGCCAAAACCACAAATGTCTAGCCTCTTTACCACAGAAAAGGCATGACACATCGGTTTATGAAAATTATGAAAGATGAGTACTACACCAAAACCCCAATGAACTGTGACAAACTCTTTAACAGAAGTGTGACGTAAGATAATACCAACACTGTTTCAGTCCAACTGCGATGACACACTCACCTCCTGACGTGGTTTAATGCTTAGCATCTTATGTGTATCTTGTATTTCTGAGACCATTCATGGAACGATTTCTTCTTTTTATTTTGAGCAGAACACAAATACATAAGGAGAGAATGAGCGATAGAAAGGAAACAGACACTGGCAAATTCAGCGCATTAAATCCTAGCACTCCTCTGTATTTATTCCTCGTGGCTGTGAAGCTTTGCTTCAAAAGCTCTGAGTACAGTGGAAAGACCCTACAGATGTGGCTGTTATGTAACGCACTGTGTAAAAACACGACGCATTTGAACAAGACAAAGCAATGTCTTAATGTGTTACTTGTACAAACTCTGTTTGAAGAGTTTGAAATTCCTGTGATATGAAGCATTAGGTTCTAAACGGTATAATTTAAAAGACAGACAGGGATGATATAAAGATATAGAATACAATCTTGCATGTGCTGTAATGCTACCATTTATCTGCAAGACAGATCTGATGGATGCTGTAAGAGCAAAGTTTCAAGCTCCTGGAAGGAAAAAAATTGCAATAATTATCCATAAAAGCTTAGTAGAAAATTTTCTTTCATTGGTTCTATTAAAAAGTAATTAGCACCTGTGCAACTGCCAAAAATTGGCAATTAACATTGCTACATAGGAGAACACTGGCACTTAATCTGGGTACTGTTCTCAAGGAAACCTCTAAAGCACTAATGCTATGTGTCTATCTATCTATCTTAGGCACTTACATGGCTCCTATTACTATAATATATAGGCATTTAACAATCTTCACTGCAGTTATTTTTACAACACCCTGGCGACATCATGAAATACAGTCAAACCAAGTGCACGGATGTGGAGCTGAGTTTAGGCTATAACGTTACACAGGATTTAATTTGCAAAATCCTTTTTCAGAAGGTATTTCCAGGTGCACTATACTTGCAATAAAACACACAGCTAGGTCAACCAAGGAAAAATTATTAACTTCAGAGTTTAATTTCAAATTTAAAATCACATTCAGACAGCAAAATGGTTTTCAAGAGAAGAATTAACTGAAGCTCAAGTTTAAAGCCAGAGCCAGGGCTTGTCTTGGATGTTTGCTGTAACAACAATTCCTACTTCCTAGTGAATTTAAAACTAATTCTCATTCAGCCAATGACGCCGCAAAGATGGTCTTCCTAGCACCTGAACAGATGCACATGTGATGGAAGGACATCAACAATTGAGCAAGAAAGTTCAAAAATGTGCTCTGAACATGCCAGACCTTGAATACTGTCACAGTGATCATCTAGAAGAGTGACTAAAGGATAGGTCAGTTTGAAAGATCTAGTTTGAAAGAAATGTTTAAAAGAAACCAAACAGATAAGACAGAGTACTGTATGTACATGAAGAACAGCCAGCAGTACATGTATATCAAAGCTGTGCTAAACTCTGCTTTGCTAAAAAACCCCAACCTAAAAACACAAAAGTTACATAAAAGTCAACAAAATACCAATATAATCTGTTTCTCAGTTTCAACTGCTGACTTAGGCATAATTTTAGCTATATGTAAGCTAGCAATTTGTCACCTCTAAATATAACAAAAACTTAGGAAGAAAATCCCTCCCTTGCCCATATTTCAAAACTGTGAAGAGGCTTGCAACATATGTGAAACAAAATACATCACTGACTTCTGGTTTATGCTGCAACACAATTCAGGACTGAAAACCAATTTAGAGCGCAGTAGCTAAATAGTGCCTTTCCTAATGGTGTATTACACAGAAGCTGCACTGCCTTTATAGAAAGAAATAAAATGTTGATATTATCCAGTGAAAGAAATAAGGGACTACCAGAGATAAAAGGAGGAAAATACTCATATCTTCATTTTTAGTGTTCTTTTACTACATAAAAAGTACACTGCATGGAAACCAAATGTACTGTGGAAATAACACAGAGTGTCTTACATAGCTCACCTATAGAAAGAATTTTCTTTTTCCAATATGCTTTGTTTTTCCAAGGATTCCAATTTTCAGTTTTAAAAATCATCTATCCTAGTTGCTTGATGGCTTTGCTTAATCAAAATTCCAGTAAAAGAGTGTAACCAGTCTGCTTTCACAGTACACACTATAATGATACACAAGCAAATTGCACTTTTTTTTTTTAACTTTTCTTCGGAAAGGGACCAAGCTCATCCATAATGAGGGAATAAAAGATTCTCTGTAAGTGCCATAGTATGATTAAAGGTGATTATTGATCTAGTTAACAAGGTAAAACAAGTGCACATTTCATCAAGAACATGATGAATTTTTAATGAAAATAATTTAGATTATCTTTGAGAAATAAAACAGGACTGAAATTTAAACAAGGAGATTTATATAACTGGAAGTGTAGGAGAAAAAATTATATATCAGTAGGAAAAAATGTTGATTTAATAATACTACACAATTCAGATAATTTAAAATTAATGTTTACAGTTACTTTATTCAATCATAATTGAAGATATTTCTATAGCCTGATTATACTCCTCAGATCCTGAAATACTTTTAAAGTAGCTACCTGCTTATAGCTGACACTTTTGAGACCAGTGAGTATTACATGATCACTACAAGATCCTTCTCCAAAACAGGTTCTGAGAACACAGAATAATGAAAACAGAATCACAGAATCAGGGAATGGTTTGGGTTGGAAGGGACTTGAGAGGTCATCTAGGTCCAACACCCCTGCCATAGGGGCACCTTCCATTACACCAGATCGTTCAAAGAGAAAGCTGAAATCTCCTTCCCAAAATACAGTGAGCTTTTTGGTGATATTCTCCCCTTTAATGCATACTGATTTCAACTGCACTTCAGCTGCGAACAGCTAAGAGATAGGCAAACTATTACACTTCTTCATAACTCTGATAGCTAATTTCAGCTAGCTGTGGATTTGTTTTGCATAAACTGTCTCAGAAATTACCATAATCAGTAGCCTCATTTCAGTCACGAATTTGGCTTTCAATGTGTATGTTTCAGTTTTCCTGGACCACTTAATTAGTCAAACCTTGCATGCCTTTAGTGTCCTTTCTACCAGACTCTAAACCTCAAAAATTAGGGCATAAAGTAGGATAAATAGGCCAAAATTGCCCCTAGAATTTTAGCTGGAGCTCCTGGCACATGTATTTGTGGTCCAGACTTAGATTGCACAGTAGTTTCAATCTAAGACCAGTGTGACTGAGTCAAGCTGGCCTGAGACCAATATCTTTTCTTAAGAGAGCAATATCTTTTCTTTAGAGAGCTCTGAATTATTGTGTTGGAAGATATAAAAGCAACGGAGATGTAAAA
Source organism: Parotia lawesii (assembly GCA_003713295.1). Lineage (NCBI taxonomy): Eukaryota > Metazoa > Chordata > Aves > Passeriformes > Paradisaeidae > Parotia > Parotia lawesii. Next base: position 298,095 of record RAHM01000157.1, on the reverse strand, counting down.
AAATCCCTAAGAGCTGGCAGGCGGAAGATCCAGTAGCCAATTCAATAAATTAATTTCAAAAATACACCGATCCTACCCCTGCCTCTCTCACACAGCTTGGTGATATCACAGGAAATTACTGACATCAAAATTGCACCTACCTTGCAGATGTCTGTTTCTTATTTTCTGACCTGAAATAGTCATATCTGATTTGTCAAAGATAAACCTATTTCAGCTGAAGTAAGGCGATCCATAAAGTCCTTAATACACTGAAAAATGAGGTGTTTACTGTTTTATATTTGCCACCCTCCAGTCTTGTATCTGTGAACTGGAGATAAAAGCCCCTCACCTCATAAATGTATTATGAAAATAAATTCATTAAACATTTATGAGACTTTCCAGCACCACAGAGACACTTATCACAGAAAAGGCCAATAGAAAATTCATTCTTTACTCAGAAAAGCTCCGAATGTCATGCTATGTATTAGGCAGGGCTATCACACCAAATAATTATAGCAGCATAGTATCACACAGCTAATTACGAAGCATGAACCATCACAAAATACACTGAGCAAGGCAGTCTTACATAAAACAGCTATGGGAATGCAACAGAAAACTCTGTCAAAACAAATTAAGAAACCATTTTAAAAATACATACCCTAAGTTTATGTTGCATCTCCTACTCCATCATTTGGCACCATGCTGATACACTGTACACTGTGGTACACAATGAAACAAGAGAACTGACAGTCACAATATGAGGGACCTGAAAGCCTGAGAGACCTTTTACCAGAGGGTTTCACCCACTTATAGATCAAGGTGCAAGAGAGTCTAGGATACTGGGAGTCTTCTAATTCAGCACTCTGAAAAAAAGGGACTTTAGTATATGGATTCTGCTAAAAACTCTCAAACTTCCAGTCAAACTTCTCTTCTTCCCAGAGCCATCTAACATGCATATCTCTGATCACAACTTTACTGTTGATACTATTGGTATCTCGTTTACAGTCATTTTTCCACCCATTTTTCCACCCCTCTCTGACAACCTTTCCTTATGCAAAGGTAAACTGTACATGCAAGTTAGGTGCATCACAACATCTTAACCCCAGTTTATCCTCAACCTTCTCCTTTCATTGGAGGTATGCATCTCTCCACCAAGTTAGCTCAGCACAGTAGCATGGCTTACTCAGGAGAGGAGGGAAAAAAAAGGAATCTTGTTACAGCAGCTCAGAGTGAACATTTACATCCCCTGGTCATGCCAGACAGGCTTCTGTGATCAAAAAACTATATTCTAGCAAAGGCTAGACTTCTTTGCTAGAGTACAGAAAGGAAGCAGCAGGGGGCTCGGGGTGGGGGGAAGCTTTCAAGCATGAAGATGACAAGCATGATCAAAACCATGACGTTTTCCCAGGCTTATTGCTCTGAAGTAGATCAGCCACTTAGTCTAAAAGAAAGGGGTTTTTTTCTAAAAAATCAGACCAGCATGATGCAGAACTCAGCATTGAAAAATTCTGTCTGAACTCTTCGACCTTAACAAAATAACTGAAAGTGGTATTTTATAATGGGGAGCACCTGGCAGCTACTGATGTGTTACACTTTCTGCAACATTATGTTTGTCTGCAAAGCAAAATTAAATCTACAAAACCAAGTAAACTGTTCAGAATGGCATTTTAAGCATTTGTAAATGTACCCAGCCATTCTGGACAGTGATCCTTTGACATGAATATACAGCACGCTATAGCAAATTGGTCCTTCTGACACCATTTTACTTCACAGATAGAGTAGATTCGTACTAACATGCAAAGACAAATTCTTAATGTCACTCCCTCACAGAAGAACACCACTTGAATTGCTGCATTCAACTACTATTACTCTTACTTTTAATTGGATATGCTGATATAACATTTCCCAGAGCCTGAAAAAAAGGCCAGAAGACTGGAGAGAGGGAAGAGGGGGGAAAGATTACTAGACAGGAGATTCTAGTCCCAACAGGGTGTTACTCACTGGCCATGGTTTCACACCAGATGAAACCTAACCCTCCAGGAAACTTTGTGAAAGTTCACTGCCCTGATGAGAGAATTAAGGTGTTGCCACAACACAAAACAGGCCAGGACACCTAATGCTAGTTAAATAGAAGCATTACTTTGTCTTAGAACAAGGACAGAATTTAAGTCTTGAAAATAGCCTTTGTTTACTCTAAGATGGAGACAGAAAGGAGAGGGAGAAGAGAAAAAGGCATTTTGAAATATGCTTTCGGAAAATAATCATGGTCTGAGAAAACATTCAGAGAAAATTCAGAACCATGATACATATATGCTTTCTTAATGATGCAATATGCAAGCATGTGATGTTTGAATACCCAAACAGCAAAATATTAACAAAAGAATCCCAAAAGAAATAGAAACGTAGGTCTATAAATAATAGTAGATGATTACCAATGTGGAAAAGGCAAAGCAGGAATATTCCTTCATGAAAATAAGAGTGGCAATTTATGAGTATGAGGAGAAAGTTTCTACAGCATGTGGGAAAAAATAAAATTAAGAACAGCAAGGATAAAGAATAGCGAGGATAAACTTCAGTGAAAATCGTTCTGAGGTTGTATTCCTGACATTTCATATTTCCTTGCCAGACCACACAGACATTGCTTGGATTCTGAAAACCAACATCAGTTTCCTTCACTTTTTTCTTGCCTTTTTCAACTCACCTCCTTGAAGGCTCAACTTCTCTAACATAAATTATGGAACAGTAATTTAATAACACTACAGTGTTGTAATAATTGTTTCATAAAAATGCTTGGTAACTATAAGTCTTTGAACCTAGTTCGCAGAATCTACTTCATTGTCCAGGAAAGTACTCACTCACTGGTACTGGCACTTCCCAACTCCAAATATGCCGATTAAAACTTGCAACATTACTACCACTAATGGTAATACACAAGTATTTCTGAGGGTGAAAGGAGACAAATCCTTCTTAATTAGTCACTGCTTCAATAAAAGGTTATATACTTGCAGACCATTTCAGATCCCGTAAAAAGAGCAATCATAGAAGCTCTGGCATATAGTAACAGCAGATTAACACAGTTAGACTGAAATCAATAAATAATTTAAAAACCCTAAAGGTAAAGAGGTCTTCCATTTTAAATTCCTGTTGTAGCTATCAACAGAAGCCATTAAACAGGACTGGCCCCATCACTGAGCCCTGGGGAACTCCACTGGTCACTGGCCACCAGAAACTCCAATCACCACCACTCTCTGGGCCCAGCCAACCAGCCAGTTTTTTACTCAGCAAACAGTACACCCACTGAACTCCCAGAGAGGCCTTTTTCTCCAGGAAAATGCTGTGGGTGACGGTGTCAAAGGCTTTACTAAAGTCTAGGTAGAAGGAGATGCTGAAGAACAGAGATGCTTTTCTATGCATTTAGAGAACACCCTCTCCCTAATTTTGTCTGCTCTCATCTTCAGTGCATAAAAAGTCATATTCTTCATATTGTATAGCAGCAAAATGTTCTACAATTTAAGTACGTACTGCCCAAAAAGCCAACTCCAGGTGGATTGCTGATTACTTTATAGTTAACTTGTTTTCTAGATGCGCAACAGCAGTAGACTTGGGTCATGAAGAAACAGTAACGAAACTCCTCAACCAGACTTTGGCTGCTATCATACACTATTTTTATTAATTACCCTGTCACAAAAGTTGCAAATGCTCTCAGTAAATTTGCTGAGGCAGCAGAGCTAATAGACAATACGCAAGGCTTCATGAAGTAAATCTCTCAGATACTTACAAGTGGGATAAAATTCCTCTTGTCTATTATCATAGCCATGAGGACAAACTAAATATCTTTGTGCTAGGGACTGGAAGTTCATTAATTTCATAGAGCTCTTTGCAGAGGGGTCATGGTGGAATGGCTGCCAGCAGGCAATTTCTCACCAAATAGAAATGAAACCTCGGAATGTAGCAAAATACAGTTCCAGAAAAGTTCTGATTAGATCTCATCTACAGTATTGTACACATTTCTGTGAAGAACAACTCAATCAAAATAGAGCTAGAAAAGCTCTGTTTCATCAAATGGAAAGAGTCTACCAAATAAATTAAAAAATATATTCTTTACTAATGTACCAACATACATGTATAAACAAAGAACTATTCGAGTTACCAGAGCTGAAAGGCATCATTAGCAAAAAGAAACTGCAACCATCTTGGTATTGCTATTTATTTGCCATTATTTATTTGTTTGCCCAATGGAATTTTTGGCCTAGATTAAACAGTTTCCAGCCACAAAAACATCGTACTACACTTCCTGTCTGTATCAAATGGCAATCTGCAGTAAGAAGCATGTGAAAACTCTTCTTCATTGGAAGAAAACCTTAAAGACATACACACCTACTAGACCACTACATCAGAAGAATACAAAATGCTGATGTTTTGTCCTCTAGCCACACAGGCTACCGAAGTCCACACAGGCTACAAAAGTCTAATACTACATTCTTCAAGGAAGAATGCTGCAGAAGTGTTGCAAGTCTACAGTTACTGTACAAAAAGCAAGGAAATAATTTAATCTGTTCAAAATAGACATTTAATTAACATAAAATCCACTTGATCAAGACTTAATTGCAGTGTAACAGCACGGATGTAACAGGTAACTTTGTTTCAGTATGTACAAGAAATCATGCATTTAAGGAAGACGTATCATATCTGTAATTCACAGTGACAAAAATGACGCCTCACTCTTGATTAGTAAATTGAGAAATAACAGATGAACATGGCAGAAGTACTTTGCCTGTACAAAACAAGCAGTTATTAAATGAAAACTTGATTTTTAGAAAATTAAGGAACAATAATGTTCCAAATTTCCTCTGGGCCTTGCCACTCTTCCAAAAGATGGTGATAAAAAAAAACCAAAGCCACTTGAAAAGCTGTCACACAACACCAGGACACCAGTTCTAAAACATGAGATTTCACTGTCAGAAGCTGTGAAACCTAAAGAAAAGCACATTTCATGTTCAGCAAATGATTCACAAGTTCTACAAGATCTTCCTTTTTTCCTAATAGATTATTATTAACTACACTTGACTCCATAATACAAAGCATCAAGTCGAGGTTATTTACACTTTCCCAAAGAAAGAATAAATCCAGAGGGTTATTTATTAGCTTTTTCTCCTAGTACCTTGTTTTATGCCCTTGATTGACTAATATCTGTTGAACATACAAACTCAGAAACAATTTATATTCTAAGGCAGATATAAATTTATAGAAGACTACCAGATTATGGGAAAAATAATTGACAAGGTAAGTTTAATATTTTGTTGAAATGATCATAAAGTAGCTCCTGTTTCTAAGATGATGTACACTGAATAAACTCTGACTTTGATAGAACTGATTTTTTTTTAATTCATAAGAAACTTGAAGTAGATATTCACGATGCCTGCCAAGTCCTCATCTCCTAGAAACAGTATACAGCAGTCATTCATTGAAATACAGTCAATTTTTTTTTCCATGAGGGTCATACCTCTTGTACTTTCAATCTTGCAATAAACATTCAGAAAAGATTCATTATTTAACAGAAGGTTTAAAAACTACCTTTAAGAACTTTCAAAATTTAGAAGATATTTTTAGAGATTTTTTTTAAAGGGCATTTCCATAAGTTACCTGACATTAAATGCAAAATTTCTATGTATGTCTAATCAATCTTAGACTACCATTCTTTTGTATGCAATGAACTTAAGGCTTAAATAAAAGAATGGGAACTTCACTGCAATTAATACACATTACTGTCTATACAAGTACTGGGGTTCTAATTTCTCCTAAAATTAGATATGTGAATCCAAGACACCAACTTCGCACACAAACATACACATCAAATGTCCTGAATGACTGGCACTCCTTAAAGACAAGAGCCAAGCCAATACAAGATGGCACAGCCCTATCAAAGCTGCATCACATCAGCAAACATTCTGCTTGCTAAGACTTAAGATATTTAAACAAAATAATTAAGCAAAGTGTTTGTATATGATTTATTACAATGCAAGCATCCATTTTTTATGGGTTTTTTTTTTTTTTTAGTCGAAAGAATCAAATAATCACCTACTGAAAAACAAGAACATGCAAACCAATTGTCAACAGGGAACAAGAAAAAATAACAATCATAACCTTCTCCCCCTTTTGTTTAAGCATAAACATCCCAGACTGGTCAAACACCAGTTTTCTCTAAGTCTTTCAGGTTCACCACACCACCAGTACTTTGATTTCAAGGAACAGAAAGTTATTACTTCAGCCGAGGTAGATACACTTGTATAGTTTTCTAGTCTTAATAAGTTATCCAAACACTGTGCTCATACACAGGTTTTTTCTTTATCCAAATGCCATAGCTTTACAGACCCTTAAAACACGCCACAGAACTACCTATAAGCAATGAAAGCCAAGTAAGTCTAGACTGCGCCACTCTAAATATCACAGATAAAACTCCTTAGCACTAGCAGAGACCACCTGCTATGATGACCTTACCTCATTTAAAGCATCTCTGCAATCATCAGTAAAAACACGGAGGGAGTAAAGTACAGTTTAGTTGGTAACCAAAAATCATTTATTTAAGAGAACAGTTATGTAGTATTTCAAGAAAAGATAAAGCAAATTTTAGGAAACAATGTTAACTTAATCTATCATGGATGGCTTTTGCTTGTAATAACAACCAGTTCACTTGAATGCGAACAACAGCTTTCAGTTTCTATCTACACAACATTAGAAACTGTGCTAAAATAAAGTTACTAACAATGAGCCCACACATGAGAATCTCCTAGTAGCATGCAGAAGATCCATGAGGAGAACAACTGAGGTTCTGAGATACATGTCAGAGTCATCTGAAATTTTTAAGACCTATCTTGAAGCTCTGATGTTGACTTTCATGAGTCAACCTTCAAGAACGGAGAGACAAGAACTCTCGTGTTTAAGAATACAGATGACGTCTGTGTCTGACGTCTGACAGCTCCTAGCACTGAGGTAAATAAAGTTACACAAACACCTGAAACTGTTATGAGGGAAAAGAAGAAAAAGAGCTAGGAAAAGAAAACAAAGAGCATCGGAGAAATGGAGGGATTACTGTGAGATTAGCATAGTGAAAATGAAAGCGAAAATTAACCAGGCAGGCAAAATTAACCTGAATTGTTCACAAAGTTAATTTGAATAATTACATTGGGTTTGCCTGGACCATTTCATTTGAAGGTGGGGAAAAGGATATATCTTGTTTCAGTGTAGAGACATTATGGGAGTAGCAGCATTCCTGTAAAAGCAGAAGGGGCTGCAGCCCTCCCTTCCAATCATCGCTGCCTGATGTGACACACAGGCTCCCGTGGCTGCATTCACAAACACCAGCTCCAAGCACTTGGTGTAGGCCTCTGTTACATTCATAGAGGGAGCTATACTGCAAATCTGTTCTTTATTATTCTGTCTGAAATTTAGTAAAATACATCTTCCGATCACAGGCAGTGAGAAGTACACAACCATTTATTACTGCAACTTTAATGAAAAAGTACACAACACATTCTTCAGCTAATTTTAAAATTTCAGCTAAAAAAAATGTTTATTGAGGGAAGTAAATGTTTGCGACATAGCATTTTTACTAAATATGCACCTGATTTTTTTATCTAAGTCTGAAATATCGTGTGCAGGTCTGGGCTCCCCAGGACAGGAGAGATATGAACACACTGGAGCTAGTCTAGGAAAAGGGTTGGAAGGGGCTAGAGCATATGCTACATACTTGATTAGAAAGAGTAAAGGAGACAACAAGGGGCACAATCAGAAATACAGGAAATTTGACCTAAAAACAAGATCCAAAAAAGGGTGATTCAACACTGAAATAGGTAGTCCAGCAAGGCTGTAGAGTCCTTAAAGATACTCAAGATACCATCCTCAAAGACACTCAAAAACAAGAACCTAAGCAACCTGCTCTAGCTGACTCTTGAATGGGTTGGACAGTTTCTAGCAGCCCTTTTGAATCTCAACCAGTCAGTAATTCTGTATTAAGAAATAAATACATCTTTTCCAATTCTTTGTCCAATAATTGCTGAACCTTCAGTCATTAATTTAGCTGAAAATTTCAATGAAAAAGCACATAAAGGAAGAATTACACTTTGTTTTATCACACTGCAGTAAAAAAAACCATACTGACCTTGATGTTTCATATTTTCAGATATAATTTTATACAGAAAGGATACTGTTACATGGGTATGAACCAAAAAAATTATAATGGAGAAGCAAGTCCAAACACTTAATTTCTTAATGCTTTCACCTTGTTAAGTTTATAGAATCTGCATCTTTTAGGCCACATAAGCTGCCTGCTTTAACACAGTAACATTTCCAGTAAAGTATGAAACATCAGTAGATACCAAAATTTTGAATATTTTAAACACTTATGTTCTGCAGATAAATGAAAAGCTTAGATCAAGTTTTTGGTATCCCATCGAATTCTTGAAGCCTGCTGCAGCTCGTCTCACCTAATAAACTTATTAAATACATAATAAACTTCTCACACTATTTTCCTAGGTATTAAGTTTTATCTTCTTCTCCTACTTACAAGGCAAACGATTATAGTGCGAGTAAGGATGTCTTACTCCGATTCTACCTTGAAGCTCTTCACTCAAAGAACTGTAAACAGAGACTACAATAAAGAGAAGAATGAACTGACCATCATGGGTCAAACACTAGAAAAATGACTATAGATATATTTAAAATAGAAATAAGGAGAAAAAATGAAAAATTTTAAAATTACAGGATTTTTCACATTACTGAGAAAAAATCTTCAATAAAATCTGGAAATGATTCAACATCACTGCTCTCAGTCTTCATAATGCAATGTGGCACATGCTGCATGAAACAATGGATGGGTTTGTTAACCTTTAAAGACACATGAACACGCTACAGTTTTTGCAGAAGCAATGACTGATAGTTCTACTGCTGTTCAGAGGCCATGGCTCCTCAGTGCTTCCCATCAGTACTGCAACAATTTCAAACGAAACCAGAATGCCAGCGGCTCAGCCAGCAAGCCTTGTCATGCCAGTCATTCAACACACACGACCTGACAGAGGGAAGCTGTAGTGAGAGATCTGCTGGAGGATTTCCTCAACCCTTCCACAGCGAAAGCAGGGTCTGCTTTTCTTCTTCCCCTGGATACAGTAATAAATGGCATTTTGAAGCACTGCAGGTTACTGCAGCAAGAATGACCAGTCAATTTTGTGTAGAGATGGACAGGACCTGTAAGTAGGAGGTATGTACAGCCTGCAGCCCTTATCACACCTTCATACCTCAAGAAGAGGTAGCATTTTACTCATCAAGAAAACAATGTACATTAACTGCTATTTGCTGCTTCTATTAAAACAAACAAACAAACAAACAAAAAGCCCAACTAGTAGTAAAGAAAAATAAAGCCCTGTCTACATATAGGTAACTAGGTTAGTGGTAACCTGTATGGATGTCAGACACATGAGTGTGAGAAAGAAAGTCCATTTGCAAAATAGACCCCTCAACTCTCTTTGCCTCACAGCAGCAACCTCTACTGAAAAAGGAAAGAGAAAAAGGGGGAAACTGCACTGGATATACATGAGCTTTCCCATAAGGTTACTGAACACTTATTTTTTTCACCATCCTTTCAAAGAACGAGTATAACATTAAGAAAAGACTATGAGCCATCAATAGTTTGCAGCTGTAAAAGAAACTAAAACTGGCAGAGAATAGCGATGCTCATTCACAAACGTATTGTGAAACAGGCACTGTGGGAAAGCACTCCAAGTCCAGGGACAATATTTGCACCTCTCCCACAGCTCTCCCAAGAGCAGTACTAATTAGTTGTGCACAACATGTGTACAACATATGCAGTAATTTGGATGGAAGTTTTTGTTGACTGGAAGCAGGAAGGCTGTTCCAGAACTTTGTCCAAGGTGAGTAATGGGAACAGAAACATTGCATAATTGCCAGAAGAAACTGACAAAAATCTTCAAAGCTTCAATGATGGTGTTCAACCAAGTCGTTGATGTTGCATAATGTACTCGTAAACATGTGTAGCAGCAACTAACACCTCTAAATTTTGAAGTTTTAATAAAAATTACATAACCCAAAACTAATTTCCATCACTCAAGCTTAGTTTTGTTCCTTCCAAAGTCAATGGAAAAAATCAGACTGCAACAGACTCAAGTTTGTGCCTCACTACTTCTGTTTTCTGTACCACAGTCAGTAGTGCACAGACAGGGTGAAATTCAAAAACATTGGTACTGTTTTTATCTGAAAAGTGAATTTATATATGCTCTATTTGGCTCCTGATTGCACAATACACATTACTATCAGAAGCTCAGTATTATATATATGGAATGAAGTAGCTGACATGAGTTTAAAAATAAAATAGGTAGCACAAATTAGCAGTGTGCTTCCCTCTGTCAAGTATCTTGATATCAATAAGCAACTCTCCATAGGTACACTAGCTATTCTTTTCATGGGGTTACACAATACAATTACCAACTCTTGGTAGATTTGGTTACAAATCAGACGTGGAGCAACCTCACCCTGTCATGTATCAGCATATAAATGTTTCTGACCACCTTAACTCTTGGGGTTTTTTAAGGTTCACAGTTACCTTTTAGCTCCATTAGTTTAATTGACACTACTAGCATAAGAGTTTTATCTTAGTTCATGGCACATTTTATTGTCTAGAACTGTACAAATGCTTCATAGACCACAAGAAATAAATATAATTCAAAGAAAAAATATAATTCAGTTATCTGCAATGACTATTTATGTCCCTCTTTGGGCCCCTGGGCAAATCACAATAAAGTTGCTGTGCTGTGCTTCCCTTACATAATGAATCACAATCTGCAGTCAAACATCCAGGTACAATACATGATTGCATCTGGCACAAAGGAATAAGTGCAATAAGAAAGCAGAAAAAAAAAGTCTGCTGCTGGAGAGATTAGCAAATTTTGGAACGGCAACTTTACTTTACTCATGCAACACCTTGATCCTGGTACCTGAACTGGATCCCAATCCCAACCACAGCAAAAAAAAACAACAAAAAAGCTTCAATCCCTCACACACCTTACTGACCAGGATCTGCATATGCAGACAGTGTATGCACTGAAGAAAAGACTCCAGAAGGAACACTGTTAAGAGGGCCTGCATCCAGGATCCAGATATGAGTAAAGCATCTGCATTTAACTGGATTTCTAATGGCAGGAACACATATGCATAAAAACCACTTTCTTCAACTGCCACTACCTAGCACAAAGAGTGGCAGGCCCTTGACACCCGAACAGAATCCAAAGAGGACAAGAGGCAAGAATCAGAAGGAGAAGAAAGAATGGATTAAAACATTTTGCTATTTTTCTGCCTATCCTTAGGCTTCTATACAGTATCTCCCATAACTATGCTATAATAACTCCTCACTTCATCTTCGTGCAGCAATATGAACCCAAAATATTTTTTATATTGGTGCTTGCACTGCCTGCACACCAGAGATACTGATACATGATTGACTATTGTTGCTCCAGTCCTCTTGGTGGACCCAACGCCTCGCAGTTTCCGGTTTAACAGGCAAGAACTTGAAGTACCTTCTACCATCTGGACAGTTACCAGAACACAAAACCAAAAATGGAATGGAAAACACTGGTGGTTGAAATTGTAATACACTTCTGCAGTCCTGATCCAGAAATTTAACCACGGAACACATGACCACCCTTCACTTAAGTGAGTGATGAGTGGCCTGGTTATGGAAACAGATCATTTATCCTATAATGAACTTTGTCATGGTGTTTTGGGGGAGGGGGATTGGTATCTGCTAGCGTCATCATCACTTGGAATATATTTATTAATTCATGCCCAAATTTAATAGATCATATCTTTACAGAAAATAAACACATCAGTTAGATGACAGAGGATTATGCACTCATTCTGTCAGCAAGACATTTTCACAGGATTAAAAGCAGAAGAGGTAGATTCAAATGACTGGAAATTCACTGATGCGTGTGCAATGCCTATGAGGGCTTCTGTTTCTCTTCCACCTCCATTCTGGAGTACTCTAAGCACTGGCAATAGCTACACAGCTGCTTCCTTTCAATAAAAGGTTGAAGCATATTTAGCCAATTAAAAGCTATGCAAATGTCTCACACGTAACTTCCAGGAATTTGTTCTGCAAGATGAATTTTTATTACTACAAAAAGTATTTATCAAATTATTTAGTTAAGTATTTCCTAAATGAAAACAAGCACAAGACTACAGAAATATGTAACATTATCATAAAATGTGAAAGCAGGGAAGTCTTAAAAATTATATTATCGTTATTAAGATTATATAAATCTCTGTGCCCTGCTGTCCACAGGTGCACATGTACATCCCCTACAATCCCTTCTGAAGTAATCAGAGGGCTACATCATGCCTTTTACAATAGTATAATTAGCACACACCTTCTGATTTCAGTAGTACATTACTTAGGTAACAGACAGATAAGTATCAGCTCCAAAACAAGACTTAATAATAACCATCATTCTAGACAAACTCCAGTGAAAAAGGTATTTTATTCAATCCTCTGGAGGAGAACCAAAGTTTAAGGCTCCAACAACTTAATTTTGAAAGAGTCTGGACTAAAGGAATAGAAAGTGTTACTCAATCCTCTGGCACCCCTTCGATTTTCCTCTGGAATATTCATCAAATAACAGTGACTTAATCCATTTCAAATCCATTATTTTCTTTCAACGCAAAAACACATCCTGTTGTTGCCATACACCCACACGATGTTTCTTTTTAGAAAGGAGAAAAAAGGGGCCAAGTCTCTCCTAAACTAACTGCACCATAGAGAAGACTAGCCATACACCAGCTCAGACTCTGGACTCAGCATTGCTCCATCCTTCCATGTCTCCCAGTCATCCCCCTACTCCATCCTTAATCTTCTGTGGTTACCTTAGCCTAAGCAGACCAGAACAATAAATAAAGGGGAGGGAGAGAGGGAGGGAAGAAAGAGATGCTGCACTTCTGAGATGCAGTAACTCTTAAAATGTACTTGTCCACATGCTTCTAGAGAATGTTTATAAACTTCATGGTTTGTCCATCCAGGTTTAACACGCCATCCTCCACCCACCCTTCGCTTTCCCTTTTTTAAAAACAACAACGACAAAAAAAGTTGAAGAGCCACTTAGAAAAAGGTTCAGAACAAAGGGCAGATGCAAATACATTAATGCAAGTAAAACATAACAAACTAAATGTAATAAGACATACTAGTCCTGTACAGCCATGCTACTCACTGTTACAGAGCAGTTCACTTTGAAGCAATGAAATGGGATTTCAACAGTACTTCGACCATGAAATCTTAAAACAGAAGACTGAAAGATAGGCATGCGGTCTATCAAAATAACGAAAGTGCTCCATTAAGTAAAATCATAATTTGTATTTAAGGGTAACAAATATGTAGGCATGAAAAGAAAAAAAAGTGTTTTAAAAATGATGTAAATCACAAATAAATAGTACTGTAACATTATATTTTCTATAACACAACTAAATAATACTGGAACTACACCTTCATGCCCTACCACTGTACCAGAATTGAAAACTTTTTAAATAGTAATAAAAAAATGAAATGCTGTTTACAGAATACTATATTACTATATAATAAAAAAACAAAAAACTAAACACAAAAGGTCGTAGCACAGCAGCTGGGCTGCAGCAAACACCCTGGGGGAAAAAAAAAAGGTAGCAACAACATTTCCAAAAATACACAATTTGTAGTGAAAGTGGAAAGTGTGAACTCATATCCTCTATTTCATCATTTTGACTGGTCCTACAGTAGGGAACCTAAATGAAGCACAGTTATATTTCTATGTGTAATACACCAAAACTGGCTAAGCTTTAACAAAGAGACTGTCAATGCTTTCTAACACCTACAAACAACCTGTGAGAGAGACTGATTATTAGCTTATAATATCACCAATTAACTCACTTTCACATAAAAAGTATCAACTGAAGTTATATGAGGAGTTATAACTGCAGTTATGTGAGGAGTTTTTGTACAGATTTAGCCCATCCCATAAAGGCAGACATCTAAAGGTACTCAGATGGCAAACCTTTGCAGACTTTCCAAAATAAATGTCACACAAAGTGTATCTAACACATAATGATAATATTGCAATCAAGCAGATGTATGTGTATGCAACTCTTATTTGTTGGAGTATCACAGCTGTAAGTCATATTTGGTGAAAAGCATTACTTAAAACCTCATGTGTAGTTAGAAACAAGATTTAACTATTCTTTCTATAAAAATACTTTTATTTTCTCAAAACAGGTGCTATTGGCAATCCTTGCAGCCTTCAACAGGTACACTGTACTTAACAGAGTTACAGCTCCATTTCTCTACAAGTTTCCCCATCAAGCAGAGGTAAATCCAGTTCTCTTTTACAGATGCAGTCAACCAGAACAGACAAGTTTTTTCAGATAAAACATGCCACAGTAAATTATGATATATGACCTTCACTTACAGCGATCCTGTTCGCTCACTAGAAGAAAGCTAGGACTGATTTTGTGCACGGAACGATTTACATTCACGGGACAGAATACATTACATCCTCTCCAGGTCCTGAAAACGTGCTTCTGCAGCAACAGAAGCGCTATCAGTCTTTAAAAACGTTGAAAGAGCTGCTCTACAGCAGTAGTTATCTCCACTTCAAAATACCTCAAAAATTAAAAAGCACAGACAGCAGCACATTAAGGAAAAGAGAAAATACAGCTATATTATTAAAACAAAAAAAAAAAAGAGAGAGAAGGAGAAACCTGGAATTGTGGGTGAAAAAAGAGCCTAACAGCTGTGATTAGTGAGCCGTGTGTTTATACATCTTTCAACATTATACAAAGCACTGGGTGAATTTCAGACTGCCTCAGACGGCAAAAGACTGTTGAAAGAAACTTGTTGACAGTGTCGTTAAAATAGAAAACTAATATTTGATGGTAAAAAACCGAAGCCTGTTATAAATGTTAAATATAGGATTATAAAACAATACACAGAGATTCTGGACTTGAATTTCGATGCATAATCCAACCATCTGTCAACCAGTTGTGTAGCAAAATCAAGATAACGTGGAAATCTCCAAAAGGACAGCCAAATTCTTTTCCTTCAGCTACTGCATTTCCCTGCTTATGAACATGCCGGCGGTAATCGCACTCTGCCTGCAGATTAACCTAGAGGAGATGACATCCGCCACCGGCAAAAGAGAGATTGCAAAGGCAATCTTGCCAGATAGGGCCGATAAGCAGGGCGCTCGGCTCCCGGTGAAGCAGGCTGCAGAGGCTGAAGCAGACTTCGCCGCGCCGGTGCTGCCGCGCCGGGCGCGGAGCCTCCCGCTCGGCGCTGGGGAGATGCGAGCGGGGCTGCTGCCGGGGGCGAGCACGGCGCTGCACCGCGCAAACGAAAAGTTAAACCCGCCGGAGCGGGAGCGGGGTCGTTCCCGACTCCTCGCCCACCGCCGGGATGCCGGCGCGGCGCAGCCCGGAACCCGGCAGCGCTGCGGGTCCCGCAGCTCCCCAGAACACCTTCCTCGCCCAGCAGGGACCTCTCAGGAGAGGCTCCCCCCGGGAAAAATAAAACTATAAAACTCCGAGGGGTGCGCCGAGGTGGGAAGTCCCCGAGGAGAGCCGCCTCGCAGCCGAGGGGAGCACGGGCGGTCCCGGGGCGCACGGCACCGGGGACACGGGGCTCCAGCCGCGCCCCTCGTCCCGTTCCGGGCCGCCGGGCAGCGCAGTGATGCTCAGCCGCCCGCCCCGGAGCACGGCCGGGAGCTGCCCCGTGCCCAGCCTGGACACCAGTTGCTCGACCCGCGGTGAAGAAGCGGTAAAAGGAGCCTGGGGGCGGCAGCGAAGCCTGGGGGGAGCCGGACCCCGGCCTGCGGGCGGTGGGGCGCTTGCCCCGTACGGGGCAGACGGGAAGTCCGTCCGCGCAGCCCTTCGTTCTCACCTCCTTAAGTTCCTTGGCGACATCTTTCAGGTCCCCCAGGACTAATTCCAAATCCTCCACGATGATCTTGATCTGCTCCTTCACCTTGGCTTTGGAGGCTGCCGGCGGCCCCTCGGACGGCGACGAGGAGGAGGATGCGGTCCCCTTGGACTGGGCGGACATCCTTCGGGGCAGCCCGGCGCGGCCAGCGGGGCACGCAAGTCAGACGAGCGCGGCGGCCGCCGGCCGCCCGGCCCCGTCCCTCCGGCTCCCAGAGCTGCCGCAGCCGCTGCCGCCGCCGCCGCCTGCCCGCCCGCGCATCCCGCGCCGGGGGCGCCGAGCCGCGCCGCGCTCCGCCGGGCGGCCGCGCTGTGCAGCTGCCATCGGCTCCCGGAGCGGCGCGGGGGCCCGGCTGCAGCCCGCCGTGCGCCGCGCCTGCGCCTCGCCCCGCCCGCGCCGCCGCCCGCGCCCGGCCCGGCCCGCCCCGGCCCGGCCCCGGCCCCGGCCCCGGCTCTGGCTCCGGCTCTGGCTCCGGCTCTGGCTCCGGCTCCGGGCGGCCGCGGGGGCCGGGGGAGGAGCGCCCACCGCCCGCGCTCCTGCGGGGCGGCGGAGGCAGGGCGACTTCTTCGGCAGAGATGCTCTCCCACCTCCTCGGCGCCCGAAGGGGGCGAGAGCACTGCGCTGTATCTCCCAGAGGGTGCACTGTGCTGTCTCTCCGGTGGTCCTCCGGAGCTGGACGGGTCGCACCAGCTCTGCCGGGGAAAAGATATTTACCCGCCAAAGCAGCCCCCCTAAAAGGAAACACTTTTCATGGCTGGCTCATTGAATAATCCCTATCCAAAGAGACGACAACAACAGTGCCAGTTTCTGGTGATACAAGTCATTATCGGGGGGCCGGCACACACCCCTGTACTGTGAAGCGACCAGTTTGGCTCGTCTGGAGTGCACATGCCTCGGTTTGGACTAAGGAAGGAAGCTTTGGAAGGACCGTGTGGTGTAAATGCCACCAAATCGGTAAAAGGCATTTGCATGTCCCTGCTCACCCGTATATACTGTGCTGCAAAAACACAATAATCAGTAGACCCTATTCTAGTTGGGAAGAAAAGGTTCTGTACCGTATCATATAGAAGTAAATGAGGTACATCAGCCAGAGCATCTTTCACAAATATTCTGTCAGGCTCTTTCTCTGGAATACTGGCCAGTGCCACTTTTGAACACATACTTCCCCGACTTCCATTCAGAGATCTGTGGAGCAAAATGAAGAGATTGTATGATGTCACTAACCTCTGGTGGTTTTTCATTTTACTGCAAAAAAGCTGAAAGGAGTTGGTTTAGGTATTTCTATGTCCCACTGGCTATGAACAGCGAGAAGAAGGCATGCAGCCAAGCCCTGCTTTGAGCATCACTCTGCATGGCTGCAGCTGACTTTGATGTTGTAAATGTTTCTGAGAGTTTTGGCAGCCTGAGATGTTTTAACCTAGCTAAAGCAGGACAGGAAAAGCAATCTTGCCCAGAGCAGTGTGTCTGCACATGGTAAAAATCCCAGTTGGTGATGAGCAGTTTGTCTCTGGGAAGATTGTGGGACTGGGATATGAATAGTGAGGGCCCAACAGCACCTGTTACTGCCTAGGATAAAGTGTAATTATCTTTCTACATTTTTCTGCTATAAAATTTGGCTGAAATTATATGTCAGTGGGCATAGAGTGTAATTTTTTTCCCCAGGTGTGTCTCAAAGACCTTCCAAACAATTTCAAGGTGGTCATGTTCAAGAAGAGCCCCTGTCTTTCCTCTCAGCTTCTCTCAAGTCAAATGGGAGATTTCTTTTTCATCTCACCAAGTGAAAGCTCTTCCAACACTGACTTTTAAAAGCATTCCTTCTGGTTATTTTTACTTAACTGTTTCTATATGAGCAACAACATCATATGATTTTTGAAGCTGGCTAAGTAATACAGTCAGAATTTCCAAACTGCAGTCACCACCAAATTAAAAAGAAAGCCACCCACAAATTGTTGAATAAGTTTTAATTAATGTGTTTGAATTCCTCAGGGGGATTATTGTATGAACAGAAAAAATAAAACATTAATGGAAAGCTATCAGCAGAATTATCTATGCAGAAACCAGCACACATCCAGTTTATAATTAGAGAAAAAAGCCTATTTTGTGCAGTTAAGGTTACTGTACAACAGTATACGTAGCTATACTTAACATGGCTTACATAGATAAGGAGTGGTTTCTTACTGTACAAATAATTATCATTGTCCCAAAATTGGTACCAGATTTGCTACAGACATTGTAATTTGAGCATTCATTATTAGACATACTTTTCCTGCACAATTGCTTACATTTTATAGATTGTGTTGCCATGTCTCACTGCTAAATATTTTTATTTTAAGAAGGAAGAATTGATTCCTGTTCTATCTCATCTGTTAGTTTTAAGTAATGACAAGGCTTTACCCATAATCCTGTGGTTATCTAATTTTGCAAAGCCTGTGACCACCTTTGCAGATTTCCCAGACTTTTCAAGATGTAGATCATCCTCACTTTACCAATCACTCCACTTTTGTAGTGACATTCTTCTAAGATCTGTGCAGGCTTATACAGTGGCTGATATTTTTTATTCATTCAAGTGTCTACTGTTTCGCCCTGAAAAATACTGACAGCACTTTTAAGTCCTGAATAAAGTTTATTGTCCTATTGGTCTTTAAAGCAATTTAATGCCTTTAAAAAATGTTCTATACCTTGCCAAACCATGTCTTAGTTAACTGATAGGTCACTTCCCACTGCAAATCTATTTTATCTATTAGTCATTTTATTTCTCTTTTCTTCTGTCTCTACAGAAAATGTTATTTATTAGTGTGCTATCAGTTTATTGTTTTTATAGTCTTTCTGTCTATACCTTCACCAAACACAAACTGGCTAATCTGGCAAGTCTGACCTCTTTAGGGTGTTAAAGAGATGCAGAGGATGCACAAGAAGTTTCCCCAGAAATCTTGGGGGCAAAAGTTATTTTGAAAGTAAAAATCTCAAGACATTCAGTGCAGTTCACTGGTTTTCCATTAACATTTGAAATCCAAGACCACTTATTCATGAAAAAAAGAACCCAAAACCCCACACACGCATTACGTGAATACTTAGTGACATATCACTGTCAGCTGTGATCTCAATTATGTTCACAAGCTGAGCAAGGCTTGGTCTGATCAGTAATTGGGAAGGATCTCTCTCACAAAAATCTCTCAAGATGCTGCAAAGTTTTGTTTTGGTGATTCAGTAGATGGCACTTTTCCTTCTGGAAAAAAAGTCCTATATCTCAGCCAAGTGTTACAAGTAGAATGAACTGCACTCACACAAAACAGTGATTTTATCATGCTGTTTTATTTATGCTATTTTTTTTACATATGGAGTCACTAAGAGTTGGAAGCTATGCAGGAAATCATGAGTAATCATAAAATTTACATGAATCACTGAAATGATTTTGCGTGAGAATCAGCCAGACACGTAATATAAAAAATGTAACTACTTTTAAATTTAGTCACTTATCTCTTATTAAAAAAAAAAAAAAAAAGGCCCTAGATGCTCGCCTACTTAGGAAGGCTTCTTTAGTACCATAAAACCTTTGTAGTTATTCTTGTAAGAGACTAGAAACCAAAGGAGCCCTTTACAAATTATATATGTAAAACTGCATCCCAGTTTTCTCCAGTTGTTAGTATTTCAGATAGTTTAATTAAAAAATAATTTACTGTTGCCTGATGAAGGTATTTTGTTTGGCGTTTGGGCTATTTATCAAAGGCAAAATTTCCATAAAGCCTTTTAGGTCAAGCAAGATCTGGATTTTCTGATTAATTTTAAACATTGTGAAACTTCCCAAACAAAAGGAAATAATTTACAAGGCAAAAAGATGTTGTAGATGAACTATTAATTTGGTGAATGATAAAATAAAACCTTAATTTATTTTCTATCCCTCTTTAGAAATTGTCCTTAAAGGAAATATTCCACATACAAGTTAGGGAGGCAGTGAAACAGTAAACCTGTCTTTTTCTTGCCAAATGAAATTGCGTGTAAGAAAGCTTAGATCAATTGCCACAGGCATGCATACTGGACACATACTTCTTAAAATGTTCAATAAAATCTTCAAAATTAATCATAGGTTAAAACAATAGGCTAACATAGAGTACAATGCCACTGACTTGCATTCCACATACTTGTTAAAGACAGTTTTTTCATCTTTTATATTTTTCATCCTAAAAAAAGAATAAAATAAAAAGATACTTCTGAATTAAGTTTGCTCATTTCCAAAATGTAGCTCTAAAACATAATGGAAGTCAGGACTGGGGCAACATCACCCTTTGCACCAATTGCTTGTCCTACCTTCCCACCCCTTTTGTCCTTGATTCAAAATCATACATACCGTATGTATAACATGAAAGTCATATCATGCTTTCTGTCAATCCACAGATACTTCTCATAAGGATTTACATATTAGTAAGCATGGTTCAGGATTGATTATTTGTGACGCAGACCTCTAGGCATGGAGCCAAGAAGCTGAACACACACCTCAAACTATCTTATTCTCCTTTAGAAGTTAAAGTAGAGCAGAGTTCTATGGAATCCAAACTTATTTTCTTTGCATGTTGTTTGTAATGTGTAAAATGAGGATGGCAATAAAAGTTACTTATCTGGCAAATCCTTTGTTGAGAGATGTTTTGAAAAGAAAGAGCTGTTATTTTCTCCTAACTTAAAAACATATGTGCAGTAATTTCTCTATTAAATATGAATAAAATGTATCCTGTGCATCACTTATGTTCAATTACTTCAATCTGCTCAGGATGGAGTGTCACATTTATTAACACAGTTTAAAGAAAAATCTATATTCATGTCTCTGTATTGAATGCCAATGCACAGGATTTACTACAGCTTCAAGGGGAAGTAAGTGCTGGAAGATAAACATGTTGAAACTAACTCCTTTTTTGAATCACTTCTTTTCTATCAGGCTTCTTTGGTGAGCTGTAAACAATCATAGCATATGAACATATTCTGCATCTGGAATATTCCCCAGGCACTAAATTGCAGTGGGCTTTTTTTCCCGTAAAGTTTTACCTAGTGGTATTTCTCTAAAAATATCAAAAGTGCTGAACAGTGCTCAAGAGAAAGAATTTAAACTGTTTATTTTCTCCAAACTAGTCCCTCAGTAGCTAAAGAAATGGAGCATCTTATTGAAAAATGAGTACTAACTATATCTCTGATTTGTTTTAATTCAATAAAGGTACAGTTTTCAGTGTAAAACTCAACCACGCGCTGCCTATGGATTTAGTAAGGGTAATGAAACCAAATTCGGTCAGAATACAAGTATCTAGAGGTGATGTGGGCCTGGCAAAGTTACATTAATTTTGTGAGTTTTGTCCATCCATATTATACCATGACTTCTAACATAATGTAAATAACTCTCTGTGGAATGCTTTGACTCAAAAAAGATCCACTGTATAGGCAAGCATAAAAAACAATCTATTAATTTAATGTGGGAGAATAAGAAAACTGAACTTTATGAATGCAGAGCCTTGAAAGATGCACAAATGTATTTGCTCTCACAGTAAGTACTCAGTTCGCTGTCCACTGCTTTGGTGGAAAGAATTAATAGAAATGGCTGTCTTAATGCAAATCAGTAGAATATTAAAGGGGAAAAATATGAAATGGGTCAGGCAAGGAAAAACACACTTATAGCATGCTTATTTCATCTCTCCTGCTAATATCAAAATGCTTTTAAAGTGCAGGAATGGAGGGAGATAAAGAATATTTTTTTCTCTCTTGAATACATTCTGCATAATTGCTTGGAAAGAATAGAAGTTTTCTTCACTTTTCAAAATGTAAAGTATGGTGGCAAAAAAAGTGGTAAAATTGAAAGGAGAAGGTTGGCTGAATGTTTCTGCAGTAATCCTCAAGCAGTAGTTTACATTAGTAATTTTTAACATTTGTTTTTCAAACTCAGTTATAGGAGGTTATATACTTAATTTTAAGTTTACCAAGATTACTTTCCTGTTTACTGGTTAACTGTCAGCTAGCAAATTAGTGCTTTTATTTTCCCCCTAAGGAGCTGTTGGTTGGTGTCAGATGCAAAGTATTTCCTGTGGAGGAATATCCTTTTACTGCTGGCATTCACTTCAGTAGTACGTTATTGCAAACATCTGGAGCTTAGCAGAAAAACACTGTCTGGATTATTTCCTAAAGCACCTCAATAAGAATAGTCTGAGCTAGAGAAATGCCAGATTAAATGAGTAACCCAAACACAGAAAAGGACTAGAGTACAGTAGCAAGAATACAAAGGTTAAAAAAATGCAATTCTTTAACCTGCAGATCCACGGTGGATTTATAGAGCCTGTATCTCAAAGCCCACTCCAGCTACTGCAATTAAAAAACCTACTCCTTCTGTGTCGTACACCATGCAGCAAAGGTGAACATTCACACGTTCGAGGCTTTACTTTTAGGTTGATGAATTATCTATTGACAGACAATGAGTCTCTGCCACTTCGTCCTCTATTCCCCAGATTCAAATTATGTTAAAAGCCATGGTGCAAATGAAGAGAAAGAAGCCAGAAACATAAATGGGAAGGATCCATTACTCACTGAAGAACACTGGGCTGGATTTTGTGAGTGCCAAGTAGTCCCTTGAAGAGCTGACTGTTCTCCAAGTTAAGGCATAAGAAAATGCTGGTTCTGTCCATGCCTTGCTGGACTGGACCTATAACATTACAGACCCAAGTAGCCAGGGGCACCAGTTTGAATCTCCCAAATTATAGAAAAATATTCCCATATTCTCCTTCTAAATTTAGATAATTATGATTTTAAATCTGTGAGCTTTCCAATTTGCTAATGTCATCTGTTACTCATTTAGACATTAATACTTTTACCCTATGATTTTTTTTATTGTTATTACTTTAAACAATATGTTATATGAAATAATCTCCTTGTGAATTTCCACCATCAATTTACCTGGAATCTGTTACATCATGTCTTGTAGTCTCTCAGAACCTATGACCTATCTTCAAAATGTCAGTTGCACAAGGACACATTCAGGTTTTTCATTTAATGCTTCTCTGAGAAGTGATGGCAGGTATTTTCAAAGAAGTAATGTTTTCAGTGGATATCCTAATGTCTAAGTGACCAATCTAATTCAAACAAAGGGATGTTCTTGTTTACCTCAGCCTTGAATTTGTTCCGGAGAATTTGCGATTCTCTGCATCTGCGCTGGGAAAACTCACAATTCTCCTTCTCCCTAGGTAAGAACTATTGCCAAGAGAAATCTTCATAATCAAGGGCTGGCCACTTGCTTCTTTGATAGTTACCACCAGTCCATCATTAGCTAGTGGTTTAGAACAAGGAGCTCTAAAGCCTGTGCACTCTGGATTATAATCTCATTTGACAGGTAGAGAAAATACAAAACAGTGAAAACACATGAAAATCAACATGTGAACAGCTTTTTCAGGTATTTGATTATCTGTTTGCTTTCAAGACAATGGAATAGTTTCTGATATTTGTAGCAAGTGTCAGGAAAAAGCAGTAGCATCCAGGTGGCAGCCAAAGGCAGTTCTATCTTTTTTTTTTTTTTTTAGAACACGATGTAATATTGCAAAATGTAGGAAGAGAATACAGATCAGAATTATTTTTTCTGTTCAAATATAGGAATTTTTTTTCAAAAACCAAGCCTGGTAACTTGGTTAATAGTAACCACTTCATTAATAGGTAACATGCAGAGAGAGAAAAACAGGCTATTTCAACTTTCAGAAAAGTCCCAATAATTAAATTTATAACCCACGTGCTTGAGCTTTATTACCTGAAGGTCTCACCAATAGTCTATGAGCCTGGTTTAAAGAGGGAATCAGTTTGGTCTAAATATCTGTAAAATTGTTTTGTGACAGTTCTTCAGTACGTCCAATCTTATCTTTTAGCAGAAATATTCAACTCCCATGAAAGTCAGGTCACAGGAATACTCTGTCTTAAATTCCCTAGAATGTGCTCTGGTTCTGTGCCATTGTCATTTGCTTCTGTGGTAATTCAATACCAGACACAGGGTTAAAGGGACCTTATCTCTAACTCAGTACACATACACTTCTGTTCCTGAGGTCTCAAATCATACAGTTACTCTAAAATTATACTGCTGAATACTTCTATCTAACTATTAAGTATACCTAAATTAATTTTGCTACAGGTGTAAAATTACCATATGTAGTAATTTGCCATATAAACCTCTCCTATATTGATTTTTTTAGTATAGAAAACGTTGAATATAATTAGCATTGAATATTCTTGCCTTAGAGGATGTTACATAGAATAACTTTATTCTGAAAATAAATTTTAAAAGTATAGTGTGGTGAATGAAAAGAAATTTCCACATATAATTTACAGTCTGAAAGGTGGTGAAAATCCTAGGTTTATGCATTGTTCTCTGTAGCAACAGCAAACTTAGGCTTCTCTGGTATCCAGAGATTAGTAAAGGAAGAACAACCTGAATTTTCTTTCACCCTTGTTATCACTCAATCTCTTAATATTTGAAGATAGCGTTTTGAAGTTTTTTACACCAAATCGGATTTCATCTAGAGATAAAATGGTAAAGATCAGAAGGCTTAATATAAATATGCTCATTTGTGACTCTCTGATAATTTCTATTATATTTTCTGCACTTGCAAAATAATGCATCAGTAGTATGCTTGACAAACCCAGAAAGGCCCATTTAACTCAATTTACCTTTGTAAATATGACTTCAACCTTGTCAGTATTTGAATGAAAAAACAATCAAACAAACAACAAAGAAAGAGCTGCAAAGGCAAGTTCTTAAAACTCTGCTCAATTTTGCAAATTGTTTGAAGTTGTTGATTAAAGTTTCCATAAATTTTTTATAGCACTGACCTTCTGCTTCAGAAGTTACTTAAACTAGAGGCACTGGAAGCAAATACAATCCTAAACCTGTGTAATCTGATAAAATGGACAATCAAGCCAACAGTTAGTCAGTTTACAGCTAGTTTGGTTTTCCTCAACCTACTACAGAGACCATCTCTTCTTTCTCTGTGAAGTTCAAAGGAGTTTTTTCTTACTTTGAGAGATATTAGAATCTATATTCCCATTCCTAAATTTTCATGCCCCTAAGCCTTCTCTGAAATGCACACATGAACCCAAGTTTTACAGAAATTGCTGGGCTGATAATTTGTATTTATGATTTTGGGATCCAAACATTTTGCTACTGCACAAAGCAAGTAATCTAAGTACAAAGAGAGGTTTCTTCTAAGAAGATTGCATTTATATGCTCAGTCCAGTTGGTGTAGGAGCCAAGGACCTGAAGTCTCAAGGTCCATCAGGTGAAGCAGATTTTTAAGAGTGTGCTTAGATACTGCTCTGTTCTCAGAGGATACCCCAAGTCAAGGCAGAAGTCCTTTTACTGTTCTGCAGTTGCATAAGGGAGTAATTCATCTATGCAATTTCAATTGGTAGAGTGAGAAACAGAAACTTGTAACTTTTGCCTTGTTTAAGATTTTTGACGCTCACTTCTGTTTTCTGTGACAGGAAGGATGTAATTATTGTGGGTGTTTATTGAAGAAGTGAGGAAAAAATGCATTCCCATTCCCACGATCCTCTCCGGTGATCATTTATTCTGAAGTGTTTAAATTTTTATCAAGCCTCAGCTTTTATATGATGATGCCTTTTGAAGCTGGTAGGTCTGTTGTTATGGAGCAGGAGTTTATTATAGCTGAAATGTTTTTTGCATGTCATAGATTCTAAATCTTTGCACTCACCAAGCTAAGGAGTAAAAGATGAGTATAAACCGTACAATAAAAAAGAGGTAAATGTAAAATATCATCTCTTTGATTTGACATCACCTTTGACAGGACTTTATGTATGTACAGACACAAAGAAAAGAATTTCAAATCAAGGTGCAAAAAACCTCTGTGCAGAATTAACTGCTATGGCTTTCTTATGTATCATTTGGACCAAGGTGACTCAGCTTTGTTTTTATGCAGCACTGCCAAATCAAAGCCAGATCAAGCATTAGAAGTCTTGGTAACAGTTTCTGTTTACTTTCTTCTTACAAAAGATAATATGACAAACCATGAGAGAGTTTTAAGTTCTTATATTTACAATTGCTTTAATTAGTACTTGTTAAAATATATTCACTATCATAACTGTGTTTTAACCCATGGATTACTTCCTGATCTTGTGGCAATTAAACACTAGAGGAGGGATTAGACACAGGACTTTGAACTCCTAGCAAGAAATTCTGATATATGTGATCAAACTCTCACAAGCACTGAACACCTATTTAACTGATGCTTAAAAATTGTCAACTGGCATTTCTAAAGTTTCAAGACAACTCACAAACCCTTCAGTCTATTGGAAAGTGCCCTATGGACTTGGGAATAGGCCTTGTCACTCAAAAGTCATGTACTGGATCCACTGGAACAAAGAGGATCAACTCCAGAACTCAGTGAGGCCAACGGCAGCCTGAGGCCACCTGAAACAAGAAGGGACATAGTCTTCTGTGGCTGAGTGTATGCTGGCCCCAGCAGGCGTGCTGGACTTGCAGGCAGAACTTGAGCACCTTGTGAAGTAGGCACTTAATGATACAGATTCGACCTTCTGGGGCAAGGCTTCTGGGCTTCCTTAGGAATAGATACTTAGGTTCCTAGCTTTTCCAAGTACAGATGCTTGAGAGGCCACTGACTCACATTTGGGTTACACCTGGCAAATACTCTGCATGGAAATGAGCAAAAATGAATACTGACATTTTTGTTTTCCCTTAGCTTCAGTGGTTGAAATTTCTGAAAGCCAGGATTTAAAATTTGCAAGTTATGCAAAATCTCAGACACTGTTTTGCATCAACACATCATCAGTAGGATAAAACGAACCTGTTTCTTCATGGCCTACTCCAACTAACATTCCCTGTCAGTGGGTGAACAGTCTAGCTCTTAGTGAATCTGCCTTTTAAATATCTGGCTATTTTTACATTAATATAAGGAGGAAACATCCTTTAGAAATTATTATATCCTTGAAATTTTAAACTAAGAAACAAAGATTTATGAAACTAAATGAAATGTCTGTATTTTTGTCAGTTGTCACATAATTTGGGTACTACTGCAACACCCTGATAGGTTCAAAAGTTGAGAAGAATAGTCTCTACATGTGAGAAGTCTGTCAGACCAACCAGTATCCTTAAATATTTGGTTGGTTGACACTCTTAGTGAGAGAAATCATGAGGCCTTAAGCAAATAGACAACACTGATTCACTTTTTGCTAACAAGATACTTCCATTCTTATGTTTCTGCTTCCATTTAATGCAAAGCAGTTGACTTGAGGAGAAAAAGCATTGGCTCTGTTGTGTGGCACAGTGGGATACTTGAAACTTTTCAATATCCTGGCATGTAATTCTTTGGAAGGTGTCCAAAGTACTTGTGTTTTATTCCAGCTGGCATGTAACATTCTCCTTCCACTGTCAAGACCTGAAAAGTTTTACTCAAAAAGTGTATAAAATTTTGTTGCTTCAGAAACACAGTCTTTTTTTTTTTTTAAGCTGTAATGACAGTATTTCTGTCTCCCAAAATTATTTTATTCTTTGGGATTTGTTCCTTGTGACCTCATTCTGATGGAATTTTAAATACTTAAGGAGAATAATAGATCTTGAGGTTGTGCGTGCCCATAGTGTAATAATTTTGAGAGGTTTTTTGTGCATTATCCTCAGTTGAAATGAGGTAACACATCATGAAAAAAAATAATGATTCGTTATACCTATAAGTTCTAATCTACTCTAAAAGTTGAATTCATATAACTACAAAGACAAAGTTATAATCTTTAACAGCTTGAATAAAAGCATGTACTTTAGATCAAAATTACTGGCTATCTATGAATGTATTATATCAAATCTTGAATAATATACAGAACAGGCTTTTGACAATGAGAAGCAGGTCATTGCCCTACTCTTGAGGCTATAAAATACTACTGTTATCTCCTCCTTATGACCTTATGAGTCTTTGCTGTGAAACTCTTCTCTGTGAAGAGCCCCCCCTGCAACATAGAGACTTCCACAGTTCATAGACCTTGGAGTAGATGTTACAAAGGGTACTCAGATGAGAACAGATCAAGGATGTCTTTGGAATTATTTTTGATGAAGGAAGGTTATCTTAAAGTCTGTAGAGGTGAAACTCCATTAAGATATTAAAATATATTGCCTTCTGGCTGTCACGCACAGATCAAGTCTGCTGTTAGATTTTCAGAGAACTGTTACATATAGTGTATGTGCATTGAGTAGAAAGATGTGTATTATAAAAAGGCAGAATTGAGGATATTCTTGAATTACTAGTGGTTCTTAACCTTTCTAAAGACATCCTTGTTTTCAACAAAAGCAAGAATATGTATTTTTCCTTAAGAAGATGTATTTATCCTTTTCAAAATATTGCTTTTTTCTGCCGTCTGACAAATCTTTGACAGGTAAAGCTGGTGTCTGTGGTTTTTTAAATTTTTCAGGAAAAGAAGATAGGATTTTGTTAGTAAGAACATGATGCTGCAAGCTCAAAAGCTGTCTTTGTTGACCTCAGGGGACAGAGATAAAGTGGCAGTAAATGACAGCAGCCAAGGAGTGTGCTTGCAACCCAGACAAGAAGATCTGAAGGTGAGTACTGGACCCTCATCCTGTTTCTGAGAAGAAAATTGCATGTAAGTCCTGGGGTGATCTGCCAGGGCACTTCAGCACTTTGGGCCTTGAAGCAAGCTCTGTGAGTGCTGAGAAGGGGAAGGAATGAAACTCTGTTGTCTGATAAAGTAGCTTTGGAAAAGAAAATACTTCTCTTTCTGGAGCTGCAAATGATAGGACTTGGATCACTTAAAAATATGAATATGTAGCAAGCATAATCATTAATTTTTTTCCTGTCACTAATGTCCTCCATTTATTACCATACTGGTTTTAAAATAATAATTTTGCCTGTTCTGTTTATTCCATACAAAATTAGATTGATTTCAGCTAGGAATTTGACATCATAGCTGATGTATAACTCCTTTAAAACCCCAGAAGAAATTGGAAGACCTGGTATCTAATCTAAGACCTGCCCCAGAAGGAGACTGGGTATCCTCAGGCAGGACATTTCTAATGACAGTAACTTCTCCTATCTCTGGCTCAATGAAAGTGGGATAAGCATCTTGCATGTATGCCTTTTTTTCTAAAGTCATTGAGATTTTAAATTCCTAATTGAGAGAAGTGCAGCTTAGAGCAAATCACTGAATTTATAGCAAGTAGAGATGAAGACTAAATACCTCCCAGTTTAGCAAGTGAACTGTTGAGGACCAGCCTCACAAATGCCTGCCTGTGCCTAAATAGAGAACAGGGAGCTTGAACACTGGACTCAAACCAGCCATTTCTACAGCAGATTAATGAGCCTTCCTTTAATTTCTGCCGTGCTGAGGTTAAATTTTTTTTGCAGACCTTCTCCTGATCTTCCACTCCATATTTAAACAAGGTTTTGTTTAGATTTATGTCTAGAATCTTGATTTCAGAAAACTATATCATCAAACACCATACTTACAGAAACAAAATATTTACTACGAAGATTTAGATATCTAAAATTTAAAGTGTTCAATTTAAAACATGATAAAAAAGTAATACTGAAAGCATTAGTAGTTTTTTACAGTAATACCTAAATAACTGTGTCATGCCATAAATGCCAAATAAATAAATATTTTTAATTCTTGAGTTAATAAGGCAAGGTCTTTTACATTTGAAATTTCACGAGACAGCCACTTCCTTAGGTTAAAATATTTTCAGCAGTATTATGTAAAATATTTATGCTAGTTGAATTCAACTTCAACAAACTGTATATATTCCTTGTAAACACACATTACCAGCACTATATTTCAATAAACAAGGAATGCGTCCTCTTGTCACAAAACAGTGGGTTCCAACAACTCCAGCTTTCCTAAATCACACTTACAATGATTGAAGCCATATAATTTTCACAAAAAAGCAGTGGAAAATTAATTTAAGAACACATTTAGTTACACATATGTTTGCAATCAAGCTGTTGTTTTAAATTACTTAATTAGAACAGTTTGTCATACTTACTGGAAACTAGCATAATAGTAGTGTTGAGAGCACAAAAGTCAGAGAGGGATTGAAAGGATTGTGAGTGAAAGGAAAAGAGCAAGTGTTTTAAAATTCCCAGAGTTTAACAGTTCTGGAAAAAATTAATCCTCAATTCCAGTCACATGTATCTGTGTGTGAACACACATATATGTTTTCTTATGGTGAGAATTGAAAATTTGTTTTTTTCATAGTATTTCATCCTCAGTAAACTGTAATTACTAAAATTGGATTGAGCTATGCTACGTATCTCACAGTGGTACCACACAGAACAAAGGAAAAACATACAATCACTTCTTTGCCTCCATGGGATTTTCCACTTGGAGCTTTAGTTACCAGCAGTGTTCCTCAGAAGTCCTTCCAAAACATTATGGAAGGAAGATTGATGGAAACATCATGGCATGACAAACGTCAGTAGTGATGCTCAACAAAAGTTGTTGAAATTCAAATGCAAATCATTCATTGTGACTTCTGCTGATGCTCCCAGAGCAGGTTTCTCCTTTCACATGTTTGAATCCAGGCTCTGACCTGCAGGATGTCTGCCCTCACATTCCTCACTAGCCAGCAGCCCACCTTGTGAGGAATTTTAAAAGTTTGCCAGACATAATTTTATTTCCCCACAAGCTCACTAACTTTTATTCAAATTCATCATCTCATGTGTTCCAGTTTCAGGTTTCATAGTATCAGCATTGATATGGGCATACCACAGAGCCCCACTTCTTCAGACACATCCATTTAGATTTAGATAATAACTGAGGTACTGAACACCTTTTTTGCCTCAGCCTTCAACAGTAAGCCTGGTTATCTTCAGGGCAATGAGCCCTCTTAGCTGATAGACAGGGACTGGGAGCAGACTACACCCCCTGTAAGCCAAGAGGAGATAGGTAGTGACCTGCTGAGCCATTTAGACACTCATAAGTCTCTAGGAGTGGATACAGATTCTTCCAAAGGTACTGAGGTAGCTGGTGGAAGAGCTCGCTAAGCGACCCTCCATTATTTACCATCAGTCCTGGCTCACTCGGGAGGTCCCAGGTGACTGGAGGTTGGAAGTTGGCCAACATGGCACCCATCCACATGAAGGGTCAGAAGGAGAATCTGGGGAACTACAGGCCTGTCAGCCTGACCTCAGTGCCTGGCAAAGTTATGGAGCAGATCTTCTTGATTGCCATCACTCAGGATATATGGGACAACCAAGGGGCCAGGATCACAGTCAACACAGGTTTAGGAAGGGCGGGTCCTGCCTGACCAACCTGGTCTCCTTTTATGGTGACCCACCTGGTGGGTGAGGGGAAGGCTGCGGATGTCGTCTGCCTGGACTTCAGAAAAGCCACGGACACCACTTCCCACTGCATTCTTCTGGAAAATCTGTCAGCCCAGAGCCTGGACAGGCATAATCTTTGTTGGGTAAGAAACCAGAGAGTGGTGGTAAATGCAGATACATCCAGTTGATATCTGGCCACTGCTGGTGTCTGACAGGAATCACTGTTGGGCCCTGTCCTGTTTAATATATTTATTGACAATAAATAATGTGGATGAGATGGTCAGACGTATCCTCAGTAAGTTCATGGGCAACACTAAGTTGAATGGGAGTGTTGATCTGCTGGATAGTGGGAAGGCTCTGTAGGGGCATCTGTACAGGCTGGATCAGTGGGCTGAGGCCAAATGGATAAGGTTCAATAAGGCAAAGTGCCGGGTTCCTACACTTCAGTCACAACAGCTCCTGTGCTACAGGCTGGGGGTAGTGCTCAACAGTGGGTGAACATGAGCCAGCTGTGTGCCCAGGTGGCCCAGAAGGCCAATGACATCATGGGTTATACCGAAAATAGTGTGGCCAGGGCAGCAACCATCCCACTCCACTGGGCATTGGTTAGACCACCTTACCCTGTGTTCAGTTTTGGGCCCCTCATGACAAGAAAGACATTGAGAGACTGGAGCATGTCCAGAGAAGGGCAACAGAGGTGGGG
This sequence comes from Parotia lawesii, assembly GCA_003713295.1. NCBI lineage: Eukaryota > Metazoa > Chordata > Aves > Passeriformes > Paradisaeidae > Parotia > Parotia lawesii. Next base: position 266,105 of record RAHM01000157.1, on the reverse strand, counting down.
AAGGGTCTGGAACACAGGTTCCTTGAGGAGCAGCTGAGGCAGCTGCAGTTGTTTAGCCTGGAGTAAAAGAGGCTCAGAGGAGACCTTGCTGCTCTGTGCAACTGCCTGAAAGAAGGGGTGGAGATCCGTCTCTTCTTCCAGGAAATGAGCAACACAGGCCTCAAGCTGTTCCAGGGGAGGTTCAGGTTGGACATCAGGAGGAATTTCATCATGCAAAGGGTTGTTTAACACTGGAACCACCCAAGGAGGTGGTGGTCGTTGAGTCCCCATCCCTGGAGATATTCAAGAAAAAAACCGGACATGGCATTTAGTGTCGTGGTCTAGTTGACAAGGTGGTGATCAGTCAAAGGCTGAATTTGATGGGCTTGAAAGTCTTTTCCAATCTAAATGCTTCTGTCATTCTGTGATTTATATTATCCATTCTGGGTCTCAGTCCTCTTTTAAAGTAACTCAAGAATACGAATATTATTTGACTAAACTAATGAACAAGAAAAATACATTTATATTTTCCTTACTCTTACACAGACTGAGGGCATACCTTTCTCTAGCTAATTTTTCAGCAGCCAAAGCTCCCACATTTCCAGACCACTATTACTGTCTTCTACCAAGACTGATGCCTTCAAACATGTCGTCACGACAGCAGCATCACATAAAACAATTTTGTGTTTGTCTTCACAGATCTTTGTGTTCCGCAAAAATCTAACACTATAAGCTTAATATGGAAGCTTAATCACACACTCAACATGCATCCAAATAATCGATGTACCTCAAAACGCTTTAAGCATCAAGGAATAATACATAGTACCCCACTAATAAGTGGGGCACCTCTAAAATATATTTTGATATTTAAGAATACAAACTGATGTCTCGTGAGGTACTCATATTCGCTGAGAAAACTAACTGACATTGCAGAACATGAAAGTTAGAAATATAAGTGTCTTTGAGAATCTCAGTAAATACTTGCATACTAGAAATTAATGAAAAATGGAAATTTCTTCCCACTGAAAGTTTTACTATGAAGAAGTACCCAACAACTAAAGAGAATTCAAAGCTAGGAGTTTCTTTGTTGTTTTCTTGAACTCTTTCTTTAGTACCAGAAATCAAAAGCAGATTCTGTCTCCCTTTCCCCTTCCAATTTTAGTATCTTTGAAGTAGGTTCACAATCCGTTTGTCTTAAGACCTCTTTAATGTCACACCAATTAATCAGATAGGCAGATCGAGAGCCGGGAGAAAGCAAACACTTGGTTATCACTAAGAATTAAATTCTCCATGCTTTCCTGCCAGACACATTTTCCCTCCTTCCCCTGTAAATGGAAAAAAGAAAAGAAGAAGAAACAAGGAAAAAGTGCAAGCTCTCTTGGGACAGAGTAGAAATTGACAGAAAATTCCCACTCAACTGCAACTTACTTTTCTTACAACTCAATGGTGGGAATTTATGTTTTGGAACTTTATGCATAGGTCAACATTACACTCTAACTTTGATTTGATTTGTTTTTTTTCCCCAAATGCAAGAATACAAAACAGTATACAAGCGTCAACAATCTGGAGCTACAGGTGTGTCATTAGTAAAATGCACACACTTGAAATGATACAGAAAAAAGTTAGAAATAGCACAGCCAATATCATCATCAGCCTCTCTTATGTCCTCTTCTATCAGAAACTGGAGGTGTCTGCCAGATACTGACTAAAATATTTGAAATTGTTTTTGCTCAGAGTACTCAGAATCAGTACTGAGTTTGAATCACAGATGGAGTGAAATAGAGAGCTCTTGTCTCTGTCTTAGTTACATATGTCTTTACTCAAACAGAAATTACAGTTATCATGTCTGTAGTACGGCTTTTTTTTCCCATCAACACAGTCTTTAGATTAAATGCTTCTGTGCTAAGGAGAGATTGTTGTATTCTTCCTCCCTTTCCTCTTCCCTTTAGTCTAAATTTAAAAAAATCTTCTGAAGTTTACTTTTATTTTTATACCCTCTGGAGAGAGAAGGAATTATATTTAAATTTAAGTGATGGAAAGCACTGGCAAGATTAAATCTGATCTGAAAGGAAAAGGCTCAGGAGAAAAATACTTACAGCATAAAATAAAAAACCCAAACCACTCAAAACCAACAGCAATTTTCAGGACAAAGTTTAATTCTTGTGTTCTCAAAAGCAGCTGTCCTTTCAAGAAACTGCCCATTTTTTTGTCTTTAAGCAATCTATCTGACTCCAAATGAAGCATTTTTTTCTCTGTCTCTGTTTTGAAGTAGAAAACACATGACTCCTGTTCAATTCCTGAGTATGAAAAAGGCAAACAGCAGCAGTCTGTTAGGAAAGAGATGATGTCAAATGGAAATCAGTGGTTATTTATTCTTGAGCCCAAGTAGCAGGGGATTTACAAAATGAGGAAGAAAAATAAGGGGGTTTATGTGTCGGCAGGTTGTATAATCTGTCTCCCATTGTTATGTTTCTTAAAACAACTTTCCATGTTGTTGCCAGTTCTCCAAGAAGTGTAGCTAGTTAAACAGATGAACTTTTCCGAGGAGGTATTTATATGCCCAACTAGCGTTTCAAACTTGTGAATCTTTGGTAGGTCACTAGAGATTATTCAACAAGAAGTCTGGTAGAATTATTGAGTAATTGCAGTAGTAATGAATAGCTAGAGAATAAATGGCTATCCTATGGCCCCAGAATCATAAGCACATACTGACTGGGCTGGGAAAATTTTAGTCTTTCCAAGTCCAATACTTTTTTTACTTGATGCTGACTTAAGAGACAATATATTAACATGCTGTCATTGCACATAAGCTCAGTAATCTTCAGCAGTGCAATAAATGCCAGGTCCATTAAACAGAGAGGAGACTTCACTGATATGAAGTATGTTGGTCCCTTCCCCTTCTGTCATATGCACTCTTTGAGATTCAGGATTGTTAAAAAGAGGTGGAAAGGAGATGTGGTACTCCATGTGTCAGTCTAGCTGAACACTAAACTCGTATCAATAAACAGAATTTTTACTAATTTTGACAAAGATGCCACATGAAAATGCTTTAAGCTGTGGATAGATAGATTCTACAAACCTCAAACATAAGAGAATATTTTAAGTGATTATGGAATTATACGTTGATCAAGTAATCAGATATCTTGTTTCTTTATTATTACATGCTATTAGACTTGTTGTCTAGGAATTGTTCCTTCTACACTAGGAAACTTATCTTAAGCCAGAATAATAGTAATTTTAAATGGAAAATGTCAGTGGGGAACTCTTGCTTATAGCATTTTGGGTGGGCTTTTTTGGGGAAAATAGATATTGAAATGTTGAAATTGCAGAGATAGGCCATGGGACTAGATTTCTATATCTTTCTAAAGTTGTCTCTGAAATATCTTTCATTTCTTTTTTTTTTCTTTTTTTAAATAAGAATATTTGAGTATACCATTGGCTTTTAGCCAGGAAGTCCTGCTCCTCTAAGAGGGTGCTTGGGCACCTGTTGCTGAAATGGATGATAAGCTGCAAGTGACTTCTAACTGAACGTGGGAACAGAAAAAGCTCGATTCATTATGATTATCTGTGGCAAGCTAGAAAACAACTTAGCATCTTAGTAAAGTAAGACCCCAGGCACCAAATTAATCTTACTTCAAATAAATATTCTGCAGACAAATGAAGACCTTAGAGTAGACGTGTGGTAGCGGACTACTCCTTGCTTGTGGATGCTCTTTGTTAACTATTTTGTTTCCAGAGATAACAGGATAAAAATGAAGAGGCTAGGTTTAGAATAAAGAAGCTTCTATGACACAGCTACAGCTACCTGGTATCAAATCTTCTGGGCACACTGGAAAGATATATATTTGTTTGGTGCAGAATGAAATTTTTAAAAAATTTTCTAAGCTTCCAGAAATTATTAGCATTTTACCACATATTGACAGAAATCAGAAAAAAAGGCTGTAAAACTAAACCATATTTTATTTCTTCTGAAATGTTATTTTAAAAAATGCTTTCTAGACACGTTTCAAATTGAGCAATATTTTGCAGGAAGGGTACTTTCCATGTGTAAAGATCCAGACTCCATTGCCACCAAGACTAGTGAAACTTTACATTTAAAAGCGATAAAAATTGTAAGTAGGCTATCATCCATTGTCTTTTTATTTTTGATACATATGCAAAGAGGTCATCGGCCTTCTCCAAACTAAAAGGAAACTTTTTAAAAAGAGAACATCACCTCTGCTTCTTCATTTAGCTTGTGTTTTCTGCCTTCCTGGATGGGAAATTTAAGCCTTTAGAACCCACAGAATGGAAAGTGCTATGAAAATATTACAACTCTGAAATGTTCAAAGAAAGATTTAGCACGGTTATGAATCAGATCCAGCACCTGCTTGCATCACTTGGTGACATATTTCGGTTGTATGACCGGGATATTGCAAGCAGCACCATACAGGATACAAATGTTTGTTTGATGGATTGGACAAAACTTAACAAACTGCTAGAGGGCAAAAATGTTTTCCCAACCAATAGGCTGATGAAGCTTTTATGTAAACTGCAATACTCTATTAGAGAAAGCATCTGGTACTGCCTTCCAGAAAACATCAGATGATCTCCCATGAATGATTTTTTTTTTCTAGTGAAAATTACTGTCTTGATTGAAAATAGTATTTTTCACAGAAACAACACTGAACCCCATTTTGGAGGAAAAAGCCAAGTATGCTATGTATATTTCCCTTAAATTATATGAAGCCACTGCCAAGTGGTTAGTAATTGACCATTTAAGAAAAAGGATTCCCCTAACTTGCCCTAAAATATATGGGTTTGGGGATAGTCAAATCACCCATGAGAGAAGGTGAATAAATAAAAGTAGATGATGATATATGTTAGTTTCCGTCAGGTAAAAAGTGGAATTTTTCTTCACATGGCAGTGAAGATTTTCAAAGAAAAGCTACGAGATCATATCTCAGCTGTTAGTGATAAGTAGCTCTAGTTCAACCACACAGATATGACCCAAGACTGGGAACACACTGTGCTATGTCCTGTGAGCGAAAACTTGTTGTGGCATTATCAAAGTTCCTGCACTCCAAGACATGAGAGCAATCTTTCAGTACACAGACAAATTGCTTGGACTGAATCCCTTTTTCTAAAGTATTCTGAATGTATTCTGCCTTAAGCATTTCTATGCAAATGCTGTATTTGCAATAGCACAATAGATATTTATCCCAAACCCAAGAGATCTGAACACAGGAAACCAGAGTATCAGAGATATAAAAAAGTCAGCTGTACATGTATCAGTCAACAATAGAATTACAGTGGTTTTCTTACTTTAGTGTGTATTAGAAGGAACCAATTTGTTTCATTTAATCCCTGGCAGAAGTCAGAGAAATACAATTTATTGTCAACGGTTATATTAAGCAGATATCTGAGCAGTTGTAATCTAATAAGATCTATTCCAGCCTTTCATGCATCATGTTTAACCTTGCAGAAGTCCACACCCTGCAAGGGTACGCTCCAGTCACCTGCTTTGCCCTACCTTACAGTACAGGCCACTGCAACTGAAGCAGGACTTGGGGCCACAAAGCTAATTTCTGCTTTCAAACATTTCAAGTCAGATTTTGAGTAAGCCTCCTGTTCTATGGATCCTACACAAAAACAGTTGAGAGATTTACAGTATCTACACGTTAGATCATGTGAGTGCCCACAGCCTATGACATATTGTTAATGTCCCTTCCACGTTGCTAAAGGAGTGCACAGTGCAGAATTCTGGTCCAGGGCAGAGACCTGCACTGCTGTTTCCTGCCCTGTAACTTTCATCTGTGTCCTGGAAGCCTGTGTTTCTAGGCCACTCACTGAACATGAAATATCTTTTTGCAACAGAACACAACTGCATTGTTAGGCTTTTCAAAATGTATGTAAACCAACTTCGGCTAAGCCTTAGGATCAAGCACAGGAATACAAAAAAGAAAAAAGTGGTTTGAAGTATTTTAAGAAGTATCTATGCCTTCTTTTCCCAGTACAAAAGTCTTTTAAATAGCTGTGAGAAGCAAAAAGAGATATTTCTGGCAGTTAAATGTAATTCTTCTACTCTGCATATCAAATGAGCACCACTTGAAGTGAAATCTTTGAGGGGTTTAAGAAGGTATAGATTCTTTATCAATCTGATCACTTTACTAATTTTTTTTTTGTATTGCATTTCATCAGAAAATCCATTATTATAACAAGAGCATGGTGCTCTTATGTCAAGGTCACAGGTTTGATCCCGGCACAAGCCATTGACTTAAAGTTGGACTTTGTGAATCTTGGGGGCCCCTTCCAATGTGATTCTGTGATTCTGTGATAGTTACTCCAAAAAATATTATCTTCAGTAAAATATGATTCAGTCCATGAAACTATATGGAACCTATATGAAACTATATGAAACTCTTGGTGCTCTGCACAGAATTACACATGACATGATAACCATCTTCCTTCTTTCCTAACCCAAAACTCATTTAGAGTCACCTCAAGTGCTGGGGGCAGTTTTGGGTGCCACAATACAAAAAAGACATTGAGTTATTAAAGGGGTGTCCAAAGGAGGGCAACCAGGATGGTGCAGGGGAGGGGAAGCCATACAAGGGGTGACTGAGGTCACTTGGTCTGTTCAGCCTGGAGAAGAGGAGACTGAGGGGAGACCTCACTGCAGTTACAACTTCCCTGTGAGGGGAAGAGGAGGGGCAGACACCGATCTCTGCTCTGTGATGATCAGTGACAGGACCCGAGGGAATGGCCTGAAGTTGTGTCAGGGGAGGTTTAGGTTGAATATTGGAAAAAGGTTCTTCACCCAGAGGGTAGTTGGGCACTGGAACAGGCTCCCCAGGGAAGTGGTCACAGCACCAGCCTGGCAGAATTCAAGAAGCATTTGGACAATGCTCTCAGGCACATGTTGTGCCTGTTGTGGCTGCCCTGCATAAGACCAGGAGTTGGACTTCCATGATCCTTGTGGGTCCCTTCCAACTCAGGACATTCTGTTCTGTGATCAAACAATCCTAATTTTAGATACACATTTTGCGTGTCTACTTGTTTTATCCTCTTCACTTGTAAAACTAAATGGCATTATGAAATATGCCATTTCTTTGTCTCTTCTGCTGGAATTTCTATAGCTATTTTACTAGTTAATTTTCCTATTTCTCTGCCTATTTTACTTTCCTGGTGTTCACTGTAAGTACAGTTTATTTAAAGAAGTCTTTATAGGTGGTTAAAATACACCCTGTAATTCTACACTCACTCCTTCCTTTCGGTTTTTGACATTTTTATGACTCCCAGTGTTTTCTGTTTCCAGATTGTTTCTGTTACTTAAAAACCTTCTGCTTATTATTTATACTAACTTTTTATATCCTCTAACCACATTGGCCTCTGTTTCCCCATTTCCTGTTTAAGTTTGAAAGGAATTAATTTCTACTATAACATCTACAAAATTATTTCTGTATTTTCCAGTGTTCTAATGGTGACCTCACAGATATTAAAGGATCCAGCAGTAAGACTTCAAACACTTTTCAGTCACCCACAATATTAAGAATTTGAATAGGTCCACTATCATCATTCCAATTTTTGAAACGTGTCCTTTTTTCCGCACTATTTTTCTTACCCTGTAGTCTGGCCACATGTATCTACAGTTAAATGTTACTTAAAGAAATGGAAGGAGGAAAATATTCAGGAAACCAAGCACATGTGCTTCATGTGCTTGCTGCAAGTCCTGGCAGTGGAGTTAGCAGTGGTCTCTGACTCTCTGAAGCAGCTAATTTCCGGTGTCTGTTCACTAGCTCCGCGTAAATGAACGCAGAAAAACGTCTTACCTTTTAGTTTAGTGGTACCCTTTTGATACCTGCTCTATCTGTGTCAGGTTCTGAGATGTAAACCCTCAAAGTAGAAGATGCTATACTTTATGGATCAAATTAATCATGGGTTTAGTTTCCCAATGGAACTTGTCACATATTCAGTATCTTGTTATTTAAAAAGAAAAGCTATGCAAGAAATCTTATTACCCCTATGTTATTCTTATCTTGCTGGGTTTTTTTATGGAGGTGTGTTGTGAAAGCATTTCTTAGACTGAAGTTAATTTATTGGGGGGCTTTTGGGTGCTATGGTTCACACATTGCTCGTTTTTGACATTGATTTAACAGAAGTAACAGCTTTTATTTTGAATTAAAATTTGAGTCACTATTGTTGGGGTATTTTAAAATTCCAGTCAATTATTACCATATCAAGAAAGTATCATCACAGCACATTTCCTACTTTGTTTCAGTGAATTTTGCTTCAATTCGGTGACCAAAGAAAGGCCACTGTTTCCAGGTTGCTATGCCAATATTACACAGAGGGTGTGGAAAATTTAAATCTTCCATTTCAGTTTACTGCTACAACATTGGCAAACAGTTTCAGTCATCCCATGGAGGAAGCACAATCACTGTAAAACATCAGTGTAGACTTGTACAAAAAGCTGGAATTCCTGCATTGGTGATTTGGGAAGGTGATTATGGGTAGAATCATCTCACAGCGTTTGCTAAGAAAGAGGAGCAAATGCGTTTAGACACTTTTCCACAGCCACTTTCCAAAGCTCAAAAATAGAAAACCAGAGACATAAATATGAGTCTTGACAAAAACATTCCGAGTACACCCTCCCTACATGAAAACATCACTAATAGTAGGATACAAAAATCAGCCCCTGGCAGATGACAACTCTGAGATACTCTGAAATCATATTCTGAAAGAAGAAACTGTGATGGAAATATAAATTTACACAATGACATACTATAGTTTTGTGTGACATGGATGCATTTGCATGATAAAGCCTCAATTATTGTATTAATAAAGATGTATCTTTAATGAGTAGATGCTCCTGTTCTGATTGCACAGTGACAGAAATTTTACTGTGTATATTTGATTTCCTTTGTTTGAAATAACAGGTGCAATAATGTCAAATTTTTTTTGGTTTGGATCAATAGTGTCACAAAACTAAATAATTATGCATTAAATTTTCCATGATAAGCAAGAAGTATTCGTTATGCGTATTCGGACAATAATTCAAACACATTAAATATGTATGATTATTGTGAGTGTCCTGGACAGCTATTTGGATATGTTTCAGAAGCAAAATTTTATCCCTGTTTCTGAATGAAATTATTCAGATTGAAAATGACGAGGACTTGGAATTCCAGCAATAGTTCAGTGCTTCTCTAGTGGCTGGAACTAGATGGTCTTTAAGGTCCCTTCCAACCCAGATAATTCTATTGCTCTATGATTCTATGATTCAGACCCATCAGTGCTTCCTTCCTTTCTGATAAATAGTAAATCAAAGATGCCAGCTGTGAAAATTAAATGGATTATATTCTGGTCGCTGATTTTGAAAAGGAAAGAAAGAAAGGGAAACAGAGACCATTTGAGAAAGCAGGTCAACAGCCACCTTAACATGGAAAGAGACAAGCCAAGGAGATAGAGCTGGAGAGTGACAATCATCACAAAACTATAGGATCATAAATACGCAGAGAGAAAAGAATCTTGGAAGAAATACACATATTCCTGTACGTTCTTTAAAATGGTACCTGCAGGTATTTTGAGAATAGTACAGAAGCCTCAGATTCATCACTCCATAGCATCAGCTTAATGTCTTTATCAGTGAGGCTGCTATACTTGCAACATGTGGACTCTACTCCTGTAAGGTGAATGGACTCTACTCCTGTGGAATAATACATTATTGTGGAATAAGAACAAACTTCTTTATACCCAGTTATCAACAACTGGTTGGAACATCTCTAAAGCATTCTCTTTCAGATATCTTTGGCATATATTCAGGGGAAAAATGTCATCTGCTTGAAAAAGAAATGTCTTTGTCATTGATTAAAAGACTTGTAAAACACTATTCCTCAAAGGATGATTCACATGGCAAAAAAAAAGCTGAGGGATTGAAGAAAAGTTTTTAGCTAGGGGCAGCTTCCTCTTTATCAAAAATCATATCCCTGTCTCATTAAACTAGTCAGGATTGAATAGCTCAACAACCTGTTTGGTTCTAAATAACATCTACTTTTTCATTAAGGGAGCTGTCAGAAGCGACCATAATCCCTAATCTGCAAAAATGTTCTTTAGTCCTCTCCAACTCATCCACATAGTTGGCCAGATTTCTACCCTCCAAAATTACAGCAATAAAACATGTCATTATGAAGAGAGACAGAATTCTCCACATCTGATGCATGAACATCTGCTGTTTGCAACCTGAATGAAAGTCCTCTGGTTTTGGCTCAGTGACAGTGAAGCTGTGCTATCTAGGCCTCCTGTTGTTGGGGGACAAAACTTAGAGGGACGTGTCAATATGTATACCAGCAGCAAGGTTTAGACAAGGCAGATGCAACCAAACAAATAGTAAGAATAAAAAAATCCCTTAACCTTCCCATTTTTCCTCAAGTATTACTTCCATTTGTTACTATCAAGCAAGCTTTTAAGATTTCACCCTGGGGTAAGTTACCATGCTGTCATGAACAACATAATCTTGATATCTGTATGAGAATAAAAAAGAAGATAACAATTTCTTGTTTGTAGAAGCTGTATATACATATTTTTCCCTCATGAAAACAAGAAATCACAAAGTAAAGACAAAGAATCAACTTTCATATTTTTTTCAGGACAGTTATGTAAATTTGACAGTTAACAGTGAATAATAGCATACAAATATTAATCAAGCATACAGATTAGTAAAGGGATGCTTCTCTGTGCATGAAGAATTATTTAAAAATCTTATTTTCTCAAAAGAACATAAGATTGCTTTAATAGGGAATCAAATCAGTGAACTGGAAACATTTTCCTTTAAATATTTAACCTTTCATGAGCTTTGCTGCCCTCTGTTCTCTCTTCAGTGTGCTGGATCACCCTGCTGTTTGAAGAGTCAGAGCCCTTTCTAGGCACTTCAGAAGGAGAGCCACACAATCTGCATTACAACTCACAACAGCCATGGTGTTAGCCTTATCTCATGCTAGATATCTGGGAAACGAAGAAGATATAAGACAAAAACCCATGAGTACCAGTATGATGCACTTCAAAGGCCAGGCTTGAGTAGCTGTAAGGGAATTGTGCATTACTCTTTGAATAATCACCCAGAAAACTATTTGTTCTAGTAATTAATTTGTATTTTCAAAACTCTTGAGAACTAGAAGATTTGGGCCTTAGAAAATTGTGAAAACATTTCAAGAGTTCAAACTATCATCAGAAGAAATACGAACATATTAGGATATTTCTCTCTTTTGTCCTCTGTCTTCAAGAAGGGTAGTTAAGAACACTTATATAATCTCTAACCTGTGACTCTAAACTCTGTACATATATTATATCGGGGCTAAATAAATAAATTCCAGATTAAGATAAGTCTTATAGCTATAAGAACCAATCAGGTGCTGAAGTTAGAGAAGGTCCATCTATGGATTCATCCAGTGGGTTTCATACCAAGATTTAGTAAAACCAACCAGTGCTCGAATGTGCAGTGTTGAACTACCATAGCTAGACATGAGCAAATGCTACTGATCAGAAAACTCAAGGCTAGATACAGCACCTCACAACTTCCATTTCAGAGCATATTAACATTAAAGCAAAACTCAGAAATTGACAGGATAATTGCATAAGACCAAGTAGGTTGTCTCTTTTCCTGTTAAGACTCTTAAACCTTAATTCAAAGTTATTTTGCAGATTCTTATGTACCGCTGACATTAGATTTCTAGACTCCTTAAGGTTACACTACCTTCCAGAAAGGGTATCTGGGAGCTGAAATACTTTTCCAATCTTTGGAAATATTCTCAAAGATTGCTTCTTTAAGCTGGGATAGTCACAAGTCTGAAACTTTTATATCGCTTGTGTGCCAGGCAAAAGGCTCATCTTGAAACAAACCCAGAAACCTAACTTCAGAGCCCCAAAACTGGGTCATGTTGGGCTGCTCTAATGCAAACAGTAACGAAGGCCTAGATAAAACCTACCCCAAAACAAGCAAAAAACCATTTTAATAATTTGCTCATTTTCAGGATGATATATACAGAATTTCTATATTGATTGAAGATAACAAAGAAATGTACTGTACAATGATACTCAAAGTGAATTTTCAAGAGAAAGGCAAGATTTCTGATCAGCTTGCTGGTACACTACAAGCATTCTATATTCTCTAAAAATGAAAATCTCAGACATGATTGTTTAGCAGATTAGAAACACCTTGCGAGGTAGGAATGTTGTTATCCTACTTTCCAGAGGAGACACAAACCTCTGGTGGCCAGCAGGTACCCAGCTCTGCAGGGTCAAAATTGAACGTCGCTCAACATTTGTTTGCTGAATAAATGAGAGATAAATTAAACTGTCAAAAATAAAGATAGAAGGTAGAAGAAAAGGTTCCATTTGGAAGTTTTGCATACACTTGGAGGAAGAAATTAGGCCCTTTCTTAATCATTCTCAGCTTCAACTGAGAATGGAAACCACCCCCCTTGCCCCTACACTGCACACAAGTATACGTGACACACTATAACCTTAGTGTGCAGTAATATAAGAATCTTGTTATATTTCTAAATCATGAGGTAAAAAATTTCTTGAAACATGGAACAAAGTATATGACTTTTTCTGTGGTATTGCTGTAGGCTGAGTGAGGTACAAATGACTGGAAACTAGCACACAGAGCAAGACCATTTTATTTTGTACCATCACGTTTTCAGACACTTGCCTCCAGGCTGCATGGTTCCCTTTTTAGAGCTCTTGTTTTTAACTTGCCGCACACATATTTTTAACCGCATGGTTCTACAAACACAGTTAGATTCTTTGTGCTACAAAATAGTGCCCGAGCAGTGTAGTTAGATACATTCTTCCCCTTGCAAATTCTTCAAAATCAAGCCAGAAGTATCAGTAGTATCATGTTTTCGGAACTGAATAATGGAGGGGAAGCCAAATATGGCACCATATTACAGGGGCTGCCATTTTGAATTCATAAATATTCAGGTGTTCCTGAACTCTTTGATTTTTTCCTCAGCTGTATCAGTGTAATCTATCAATTTGAAGTGGGACTTAATGTGCCTAGTGAAACAGGAGTGGCTTATTATTACACGAATCACAGTCACCTAAAGAGAAAAAAACTCTTTTTCCTCAAATCAGGCAATTATTAGAAAAGAAAATTAATGTATTTATATAATAGAAGAAGAAAATGCTCATTCTTACAAAACCAATCTTCACAATATTCTTTCAAAGGATGCTGTTGATGAAAATATTGTTTGTACTGTGGTAGTGATGTAGAAATTTCAGTTACTGTCTGGCAATTTTATGGTGTTCACCAAAAAGCGGTGCTTGGAGGGGTTAATTGACTTACTTTTTGTACTAAGCCTGTTTCAATAGGATGCCTTTGAGCCCAGGAAGACGTACAGGTATGCTAGAAAGAGGGAATGATAAGAACTGATATTATGAGTAAAGTGAAAGTGAGAGTCCATGAAAATGATAGTTGATGGAAAAATGGAAAGGGAAGATGGGAATTACAGGTTTTGGTGCTGAAAAATTAAAAGAAGCAGATAATGCTAGTGAAATAAGCATAGATTACAGGGTGAAGATAAAAAGATAAGAAATTACTTCTTGTAGCCGAATTCTGACTCACATAAGCAAAGCCACAGAAAAGGGTGCTGCAAAAACCGACACATAATATGATAAAAGTCTGGAGGAGAGTTTTAGCCATATGGCTACTTGGGAAAGAAATATCCATAACACCCACATCTTAAGTTATTATACTCACAAAAGCATCAGGTTTTTGAGCACATTCCAGATTTGAAAATCTAGAAATTGAAGAAGAGTGTCACAACCACATTTTACATTTGAGTGATAGGCTGGATGGTAGTACCATCAATGCCAATCAAGAAATAGAGAAAGGGAGAGAGAAAAAAAAAGAGGGGTTTGATTAGACAAGGAGAGAAGAGGAGAAGCTGATCTGCAAGTTGTTGTCATAGAGATATTCACTACGTTCAGGCTTATAGATTAGATCAAATATAATGAGAAAAATTACAGGAATTGGCTGAAGAACCGTTGAATTTCCTTCTGATGCTGCACAGGTAGAGGAACAGTGATAAATACTGAAGATGAATTAGTAGATGACAGAGTACTGTGAGTTAATGAAAGGACGAGGAAGACCACAAATAATTTTGGATGAAAATTCAAAGTAGTTGTAGTGGTTTTGGTTTGAAATACAGATTACTTACTGATTTCTTTTGTGTGAGATAAATATTAGGAGAAAACAAAGCAGGCACAAAACTTACAGAATATAAAGAAGTTTATTAACAGACTTAAAAGAAAAGGGGAAAAAAAGAAAAAAAAACCTGCTGTGGTGTGAAACATCTCTTCCATGAAAACTCACAGTTTCGTTACACTGCAAGACATGGACCATTACATGGGGTTATTGATCTTTTTAAGGATGAGTTATTTT
>RAHM01000157.1:185111-251565 GCA_003713295.1 Parotia lawesii | reverse complement strand
GTCGCCATGTTACTGGTCAGGCTCCACGGTGGAGGTTTTTCAAGCTACACATGAGAAGAGCCACCGCCCTCTCCTCTCTTCTGAAGCCATCTTTAGCTCCGTCCCACGTGGCTCACTTTCTCTTTCTCTCTCTGCCTCTGAAGTTGCCATGTTACTGGTCAGGCTCCATGGTGGAGAAAGCCTCTCTCCCCCTGTGCTGCTGGCTGCACGGTGTCCTCTTCAGTTCGGCGCGAAGTGTGCTGGCTGCAGGCTCCGCCAGCTCCTGCTGGCACCGTGTGGAACAGAGAGGGATCCACCAGTCTCAGGAAACGGCGTTGGATGGCCTCATCGTTCCCCCTCCCCGCGACCCAGGGTCCGTGCTGCGGCGTTGGGAGTAAGGGGGGCAGGTGGGGCAGGGGCACCCGGCCTGGCCTGGCGGGGCCCTGGGCTCTGAGGGCCCCCCTCCATCCTGTCCCGGCACCGAACTGGAACGCAAAAAACCCAAAATCCCGCCTTTCCACGTGGTTTAAATATGTGAAATTGAGAGAAGCGTAATTGGTTTAACAGGCCGTCTGTCAATTCAGATCAACCCACTACATTAGTTTTGAAATTTTGAAAAAAGAGAAACAGTCTTAATAAGAACTGAGACAAAGTAACAGAAAAAAAGAAACCCACAGGGAGCTACACTGAAGAAGTTTCCAAGTGCAGATGCGAAACCTGACACAGATATCAGCAAAAGTTTTAAATTAGCTAGTAGATGAAAATAAGCAAGATAATTAGACTATTATTGTATATTATTTGCACAACACTGATAATATTATCAATGAGGGTCCCTTTCAGAGGAGTTAAAATATGTAGGTATCATATAGCATACCAAGTAACAACCACCACTAAAATTATGCCACCGTGGCTGAGCACTCAGTTGAAAAACACTCAGTATGACTCTATCCCAGGTGAAATTAATGAATTAAGTGAAAAAATGTAAGGACATAATATCTAGTTTAAATATACATCTGTATTATATGACTTTTTTTGTAGACTATTATAATCTCTGAACATTTTTAGAGATATATTCAGTGGGAAAAAAATCCAACTACGTTGAACGTCACCAATATGAAAAACTGGTACAATATAAGAGTTATAGTCAGAAGATAATTGTAGTGCAATACTTTCCAATACTCCAGTTTAAAGTCACTGACTGTGATCCCAAATCTAGAAACCTATCAGTTCCAAAACCTGTGCAGTATTGCCTTAACAATGTTTTTTTAATAAGCTACCTGAATTAAATGTGCACTAGACATTAATTGTCATGTCCCTATGTGTTGACATATCTGAAATATATGGCTTCACATTCAGCAGCAGACAAAAAAAAGCCGAGAAAATGTTGTGCATCACTGGGAAGGGTATGGAGAACAAGACAGAGAACATCATTTTTCTCTATTAAAGACCTTGCTGCATCAACATTTTAAGTACTCTGTGTGGTTCTCATTTCTGCATCTGAAGAAGGACATAGCGCATTTAGAAATGTACAGAGATAAAAAACTAAAATAACTTCAGGATGAAAAAAATGCCTGGTGAGTTGTCACTGAAAATATTTTAATTCTTTATTTAGGCAAAGCATAACCTACTATACGATTAAGGTTTACAAAATCATGAAAGCAGATAAGGTGAGTGACACCCACCAACTTATACAATAACTAAGGTTCAGTCATTGAAAGTAGAAAGGAAATCAGTTTAAAACAGTACACAGCACCTAAGTAAGTTCTGGATTTTGAATGGAGTTTTCCCAGAGGTATCACCAGATAGAAGCATGCATAAGACAGGCTTATGGAAAATCAGTCCATAAGAGATAAGCAGGGGTGTGACTTCCAACATCCAAAATGCAACAACTGTAGACATTGGCAAAAGCGAGTACCATGGACCACCCAAAATGGCCTGCATTGAGAGGTCCTGATAAAGGAGCATCTCCCACTGTCACTAGCTAGCTGAATTGCTCTACTTACCCAGAGGGTCGTGTCTGTAATGTGGAGGTTTTTAATTTAACTAATCACACATGCAGGTGGTATCACTGCAATCTAAAAACTGACTGATTTTTTGTAGATCTAGCTGTGCTTTGTAACTCCAATGTCTGTGCTTTCTGACATAGTATTAAAAAGACCCGTACCTAATCCGTTAACATCTCTGATCAACACCAGAATTATTATAACCTGACTCCTATTTTCTGAACTATCTGGCTTGATTTATGGTTGGTTTTGTTTATGGTGGGAGTATGCAAAATGGCTTAAGTAGAATAGGCCTTTGCTAAGCTCACCTTCTGTTACAAACTCATTCTACAGCTCTTGCCGCACAAAAATTCGATCATGTGCACTACTTAGTAATAGACTGCCACATCATTTCTGATTCCTTTATTATAGAATTCCCCTAATTAAAAAAAAACCTGGAAGCAACCATTCCTGAAAAATTTTGAATCTTCATCAATGATATTCAGATAGGGGTTGTTTTCACTTGGGTTTTTGCACTTTTGCTTTCACAAGGTATTTCTATCTGGTTTAGTTTGGCTTCTTTGCTTGTCCAGCTGGACAGCTGATCACAGTTTTAACATTTGTTTTAAGGAATTTTCTTCTAACATCTATTTATTCCTCCATATCTTATTTCGGATCATTTTGTCAAGGATGCAAAAAATCAGTATTTACAAACTTATTTTCCAGTGATTTAGAAACTATGATGGTCAAGGCCATAAATCAGGCCAAAACCTTCACTGATATTGTACATTTTTATGTTTATCTACACATAAATACATATAATTTAATTTTAAAGTTATGTAGAAAAGAAAACATTCCCTCTTGGTACCTGCAAGTTGATGCTAAAAATTCTTATGCAGGTGTTGGTGGTTGCACTCAACATAAACTAATAGTCAATCATACTTTATTTGGCTCAGTTTTCTTTGAAAACACTGTAGATACAAAAAGAAGAAATTAAAGCAACTATTAAGCTGTGATATGAAGTGCTACTGTTTAAAAGGCTTAAAAATAAGTTTGAGTGTTTAAATCTTTTAAATTGCACAGAGCATTAAACCGCGTACAGTACTCTGTCCCTGTTTTTAGTATTGTGCCTGTGAGGGATTGGCAATTCTCTGCAGAGGTCTGTAGAAATGCAAGAGTAAAAGGAGGAAAGATTTTCAGCTTTCTGAATTTTAGAACAAATGCCATCTGGACTAATTTGTGAATCCAGTAACACCGCTTCAGTTCAGCTCAATACACAGGGAAATATCTGAGAGGGAGTGTGGTTGTACAGAGGAAAGCAATTGACCTATCACTAATTCATATGCTTTAGGAGCTCTCTAGTATTTCTTTCAAGATTCTCATCAATATGTTATAGTATGTTTGATTAAGGTGGTGCAAAACATTTGTCTCACTGGAAATAAAGTCACAACTTTAAACAAATAGCTTGTCTTCTGATTTTAGGCAGAGAGTTCAGCATGCGTGGTGCAGTGAGCATTGCATCAGCTGTTATGGGACTATATTTTGGATCTGCTCGGATGTTGCTACCGTCTCTTTAAAATATCACTTTTATACAGGCTGTCCTTACTAGTTAGCCCACAGCCTAACTTTCCCAAACAAATTATGAAGCCAAAACTTTTTGGGCCCTAAATAATAGCTGTACTCTTCCTATCTCCATCTGTTGGTTTTGGATACAATGTAATATGTCATGCTTCCAGCAGGTCACATGTGCTTCGAATGTCAATCTGGCCATAGTAAATTTTTCCTGTAGTTCTAGAAATTACCTAATGAAACATCCAATTATGTTAGGCCACATACATTCACACATTCTTTTAATATAAATATCTTTTAATTTTAAAAAAAACCCTTTTGAATTGAAGTATTCAGATATTGCTTATTGCTACATCAGTTTTGTTTGTCCCTGATTTGTAAAATGCAATAGTAGCCTAAAGAAGAAAAATAATACTCTTTTAACAATCTGAATAATTCAGATGAAAACACAGGCTGTTGCTGGTTAATTTCGTATGCCAAGAATGAGTCTCAGCTATTTACTAATATGAAACTAGTAAAAGGTACCTCATGTGAAGTGAAAAAGAATATACTTCACAAAAGTTTCTAAAACTGGAATTCCATTAAAAATCTAAATTGCCGCAATACCCAGAGAATGGCTAATAAACTTAAACTTATGGATTTGACTCTGATTTTATCACTGTTTGTGCTGTAAACAAATCCTGTTCTTAATTGCAGCAAACAAGCTATTGCAATCAGATGTCAGAGGTTGCAACTGGGATTTCACTCACATTGCACTATGTATAAGCAGCAGTTTATCCAAATAGAAGTATTGTTGGTAAGACAATATTTTTGAAGGTACTTGGAGGTTGTTTTGTCTCTGAGGACCTAAACATCTTTAAAGGTCTCTATTTCGTAATAATTTATTGCTGTGGAACTGATTGAATTGCTTCTGTGATTCCAATCAGTAATAAAACTTGACAAGGCACCTGGGCAGGCTTTGACTGACAACACAGTTCATTACTGATTTACTAGGGGGAAAAATTTCTTTTTCTTTTTTGACTGAAAGTTAAAATTATTTCACAGAATCAATTATGTTGGAAAAATCCTCTGAGACATCAAGTCCAACCTATGACCTAACACCACTTTGTCAAGCAGACCACTGAGTGCCACATCCAGTCTCTTCTTAAACACCACCTCCCTGGGAAGCCCATTCCAATGTCTAACCACCCTTTCTGTGAAGAAATTCCTCCTAACCTCCAATGTAAACCTCCCCTTGTGCAGCTTGTGACTAAGGACAGGAGCAATAGCAATGTTTAGAGATTTCTGTGGGCCTCAGAGATGTAGTTTAGGACTTTATTCAAAATGTAGCTGTCTACTAAAATTTCATTTAGCAAGTGCCAGGCGGTGTGAGGGCCAAAGCTCAGTAAAAATCTGTTTCTGGTCCTCAGGAATATTCCTCTCCAGGAAGAGGACATTGTTGAACTGCGTCAGACTTCTGTCTGATACCCTCTCCAGCCCACAGAGAAGAGCAAGGTGTCAGACTCATCATGCCAATTTATTATTGTCTGTGAATTTGTTTAGGGTGCACTTTGCCCCATCATCCACATTATTAATGAAGATGCTGATCAGTGTTACATGTCTAAAGTTTTACAGAAATACAGAAATGGAAGATACTGATGGGGCCCAGAAAGCACCAGCAGGCTTCATCAGCCCTGCCAGCCTTCCTGTGGCACCCCCTGCCCCTGGCAGAGAGCCCCACCTCAGCCCCTGGTCCCAGTGCTACCCCTGCAGGACTGATTTCCAGCTCCCCGCAGCCCAGCTCTACCCAGCCTCAGGCCCTGCTGAGCCAGGTCCAACACGCAGGCTGGTGTTCTGGCACCCTGTCCCCATGGCACCACTTAGCCTGAGCCTGACCTCCACCTAGACACTGACCTCCAATCCATCACTGTCCCCCTGGCCCTACCCAGCCCTCTCTGTCCGGGTCCTAGCCACGCCATTACATTCTCTGGCCTGATCTCACACCGTGACTACGGTACTGCATTATGGCCTGGGTTCCTCTCTGGACCTGGCCACCACCTCCAGGTCTCTTCTGCTGGCCTTGCTCAGGCCCTCACCTCCATGCCCTCCCAGGGAGCACCACCTGCTGCTGCTGCCTCCCAGCAAAACCATGAACTGATTTCACAGGCTCCTTTCCCGATACTGCTAAAACAGGCAAACTTTTTCCATGTATAATTCATACGTGGGTGACTGCTGCAGCACTTTCTGCTACTGCACTCAGCCTATGGAGGGAGACATTCACAATTCAGTAGGTGATTTAAATGGTCATAACTCATTCAAACCACAACACATTACTTCCACTATTGGAATTTTTGAAAAAGTTTCATTCTTAGCAGATTTCTTCTTGCAAGAGTCAGCAAGCTTCAGAGGAGTGTTCAAAAATAGGTCCGTTTTTTATATTGCATATTTTATTGCATAGACCTTATTGTTTTCCCCCATTTATGCTCAGAATTACTCTGAAAATACTTAGGCTTTTAAAATACAGTGAAAAGCAAAAAGCAAATAACAGAAGGAAATATTTAAGAAAGGGTTTAGAGTGGAAATCAAGTTCATTTACTCTGCTGTTTTAAAGTGGGTAAAATCTCCATTTGGTTACAACAGGGTTGTTTGATTAGTCTTTTAACTGATACTCTTCCTCCTTCCTATGTATTATTTTTCATCTCACATGCTTTCCAGAGGTGCTACTATTAAAAATATTAGCTGATTATCTATTGCAAAAGAGCAATTTTGCATTTTCTTGGTGGCAAAAGACATGAAAGAAGTCCCTGATGACTCTTTGCCTCATTCTCTCCTGGTAAGACCAATTAGTGGGAATCCAAGGTTCCTAGTATGAGAAGGAAAGTCTGGAACAAGGACGACTTACTTTAAGAGGAGGAGCAGGTTAGAAAACATTTAAAGCGGGATATTCTTAGGTTCACAGGATGTGATGGGGTGCACCCCCAAGTCCTGGGTGAGCTGGCCAGTGTTTTTCATGGGCCACTCCTGAAATACACAAAGGACAATGATGTTATTGGGAATGGTTAGCTGGGATGTGGAAAGGCGGAATCCCCCTTAACCGACCTTACAAGTTTCTGTGTTGAGTTGACCAGCTCAGTGGATGATGGAGAACAGCAGAGGTGGTTTACACTGCTGCTAATCACCAACATGTTGAATCTGGGAGTCAGCTTTCAGTCCACCTCACTGTCCACTTATGGAGCTAGAAAAGCAACAAAAGGAAGGCTAAGGAGAATCTTTATCTTTTATTGGATATCAGGGAAAACATAATGACAAAGAAATAGGAAAAGGCTGATGTACTCGATACCTTCTTTGCCTCAGTCTTTAATAGTAAGACCAGTTGTCACCAACGTACCGAGCCCCTCAGCTGAAAGACAGAGACAGGGAGCAGAATGAAGCCCCCATAATCCATGAGAGAATGGTGACTGACCTGCTATGCCACTTAGACCACAGAATATCTGGGATTCACCCAAAAGTACTGGCAGAAGAGCTCACCAAGCCACTTTTATCTGCAGACCTGGTCCACCAGGGAGGTCCCAGGTGACTGGAAGTTGTTAAATCTAACACCCATCTACAAGAATGGTTGGAAGGATGATTAGGGGAATTACAGGCCTTCAGCTACTTCAACCTGAGTGCAGGAAAGACCATGGGGCAGAACCTCTTGAGTGCTATCAGGCAAAAAGTACAAGACAATGAGTGGATCATGGTTTCAACAGCATTTCAACACCATTTTCAACAGCATTCTCCCGGAGAAACTGGCTGTCCATGTCATGGGCGGTACACTTTGGATACAATAGAGGCTGGATGGCTGGGCCTGGAGAGTGCTGCTGAATGGAGCTAAACTCAGTTAGCAAGTGGGATTCCCCAGGGCTCAGTACTGGATCCAATGCTGTTTAATATCTTCAGCAATAACCTGGACAAAGGGATCAAGTGCATCCTTGTTGGAGACAACACCCAGTCGGGTGGGAATGTTGATCTGCTGGGGGATAGAAAGGCTCTGTGGAAGGGTCTGGACATTCTGGATCTCTGGGCTGAGGACAACAGCATGAGGTTCAACAAGGTGTCGAGTTCTGCCCTTGGGTCACAACAACCCCATGCAGCACTACAGGCTGGAGGAGGAGTGGCTTGAGAGCTGCTCAGCAGAAAGGGACTTGGTGGTAGTGGTTGGCAGCCAGCTGATATGAGCCGGCAGTGTGCCCAAGTGACCAAAAAGCCAAAAGCATCCTGGCTTGTATCAGCAATAGTGTGGCCAGCAGGATTAATCAGTGATCATTCCCCTGTACTGGGCACTGGTGAGGCTGCATCTGGAGTGTTGTGTTCAGTTTTGGGCTTGTCACTTCAGAAAGGACATTGAGGTGCTGGACTGTGTCCAGAGAAAGGCAGTGGTGCTGATGAAGGGTCTGAAACACAAGTCTTATGAAGAACAGCTGAAGGAATAGGGGTTATTTAGCCTCAAAAAAGACTCAGGGAGGACTTCATCACTCTGTACAATTACCTGAAGGGAGGTTGTAATGAGGTGGGTGTTGGTAATTTTTCTCAAGTACCAATTGACAAGGTAAGAGAAAATGTTCTCGAGTTGTTCCAGAGGAGGTTTAGATTAGATATTAGGAAAAATTTCTTAACAGAAAGAGTTGTAAAGCACTGGAACAGACTACCCATGGAAGGGGTCACCATCTCATAAAATGTTAAAAATGTGGATATGGCACTTAAAGAAACCATAGTGCTAGGATGATGGTTGGATTTGATGATCTTAAAGGTCTTTTTCAACCTTAATGAGTCCATGATTCTATGTTTTGAAGTCCATCTCCTTGCCAAGGACACTAATTTACAGGAAGCAGCAGAGGGAAACTACTGTCACATTACAGAGAGAAAAAGAGCTACACACCCTTCACTAAGTCATTTGACAAGGGATTCTTCTAAGGATATCCTTGATCTACCGTGTTCATCAATTAGGTCTATACTGAGTTTTATTATAAACCTTGAATTATTGCATAATCAATCTAAGCAACAATAGGAGGAACCTGAGAGCTGACCCACAGCTGCATTAATTATTCCTCCAAGAAAAAACACATTTCTTGTGGTATAAAATCAGAGTGTTTTGCTCAGACTCTTTAGCTGGTAATTAGGGGCAGTGCCCTTTTAAAAAGATGTAACCATTTTCCTAAGCTGTGCTGTAATCACTGCAATAAAGGAAGGCAATATGAAGATTTTTGTCTTGAAGAACTAGCTAAAACTCTTACTTTTACAAGGACTCTAATCATGCAATTTCTATTGCACGAGGAGGTGAGTCCATTAGAATTCTTCATGCTCACAAGGCTCTGCTACAGAGTATTCCTTGCAAGTGCCAGGGAGGTTTGTATTTGAAAAAAAAATCTTGTTCATATCCTATGTCTTTGCTTCATTTTGCTGTAGCATTTGATACCATTTCAAACAAAGATGACAAAATATAGAAATAGATAATTACTTTGTTGCAGAATTCAATAACCAGAATGTCTTTCAGAGCTGAAATGTTAAATCCATCTTGATACATAGTGGTGCAAAGCAAATGGCTGAAACCAGCCTTTTTTCATTATTTTATTAGGATATTTAACAACATTGAAGGACTGAAAGTTTCACTATCTTGCTAAATTTGTTGCCTTTTTAAATACATAATATTCGTGCTCCAATTCTGTCCTTAATTACAGTAGGTATTTTTCTACATCTGCACTGTTGCCCTGTTGTATAATGTTGCCTGCACGTCTGGTAAAGTGATTGAAGGGAATAGTTTTCAGAGCATATGCAGGTCCACCATCTGAATAAGCTCTGGTCAAAGAGGTACTGGTAAAATCACTGCATGAAGGAGCAAGAAAAAGCAGATTTTTTCACATAGGAAAAGACTATTGAGTCCAACCATCAAGTTGCACCCCTGTGTTCACCACTAAACCATATCAAGTGCCACATCCATACATTTTTTAAACAATTCCAGGGATGGTTACTCTGCTACTTCCCTGGGCAACCTGTTCCAATGTCTCTGGACAACTCAATTTTTAATGATTAGTGTGTTTATTGTCAGGCTCATGAACCAGAGGGATCAAGAATATAATTTTGCAATACTTTTTCATAAAGCATACAAAAATTCAAACACAGTCTTTCCCTCGAAAAAAAAAATCACAATTCTGAAAAAGAAGGAGCAAAGTGAATGTGATATGGTAATGCAACATAGTTTGCAACAACAGCAGGTTTGCAGGACAAATTGGAAAAAGAGTCAAGAGTCAACAATGTCAATCATTTCCCAAGACCTGGTGGATCTGTCAAAGAACCACAACATAATCCTCTACCTATACTGATTGTTTAACTTCTTATGGTGTGTATAACATGTCGCTTTCACCACAGCCTTGCGCTATGGGGAACCAGCTATCAAAATAGAATAAATTTTAGTCTTCAAATCAAACCCCTTCACTCAAACAGAGAAGTATATTCAAAAGGATAAAGTCTAAGTCTGCATTTCAAAGAAGAACCAAGTAAACAAATAGAAAAAAAGAAAATAAATGATATAATTTGTAATCAAAATTTGGGGGGGGTTACATTATGTGTAATGTAAACAGTAAATACTGCGGTTTCATATTCAATTAAATGTTAAAGTAGTTTTTCTACTACTTTACTTGCAAGCAAATGAGGTTTGAAGTGCTGTGTAGTTGCATAGGCCTGTGCAATAATAATTTGCCCATTTACTTGTATGCTTTTTGTGTATTCATTTAGGAAAACCACACTTGAACTGCTTTTTTTTTTTTTTTGTATGTGTTCTATGTAATAAGAAGGATTATTTTGCATCGTTATACTAAATTTCTAAACAATGAAAACAGTGTTATTAAATAGTATCACACGAGGGACTCCGGCCCAACTCCGGCAGCCCCAGCACACCCCTATACCAGGGACAATCCCACCGCTTAACTTCACCTGTTCTCATTAAGAAGTTGTGCTATAGAGTCTCTTCCCGAGTGATAAAGAACTGTCAATTTGTCTTTTTTAAATTTAACTCTCTTATGTTATTGAAAATAGGGCTAATATCTTATGGGTCAGTCTTTTGTTTTAAACACAAGTATTGGTGACTTCACGTATTTACTTAAGTGAGAAGATAATGTAATTTCTGTAAGCTTCAGTTTTCAGTAAATTACATTTATTTCATCTGCATTCTGAGGTACCAATTAGCAAAGTTACATGCATGACAGAAAAAAACTTGAACACCACTGAAAAGAAACAGTTTGAAAAGACTGCAAGAACAGAGAAAAAAAATAAAGAAAAAATAAAGGAAAGAAATATTTTCTTTGGCTGATTATTGTTTTCAAATGGCCATGAAGAGTTAAAACATAAGTTGCATAGAATGAGCTCCACTGCTTAAATCATGACTGGACTATATTGACCCCATACAGAGAATCAGCTAGGGATCATAAAGAATTCATTGGTAATGTCAGTGTACTTAGAGTATCCTGCAGAGTGTAATTTCATTATGAGAAGAACAGAAAATCCAGTGTTAAGGATATATTCTTTTCTACAAAGCTGAAAAAATTCATTTTCCCGAACTGCTGGTACATGTGCAGAAGACAAGATTCTTTTGATTCCAGCTACACAGATCCAGAATAAATTAGCTTCCCACTGTGGCCTTTTTCTAGGAATCAATTTTTTTCCCTTGCACATGGATTGGACCAATTTGCTCTGTCTAGGAGCTAGAATTTTATTTCTCACAAAGAATCACTGATTAAATAACTTGTCAATGCAAAAGTAAATTAATTGGAGAAGGCTGCAGTATGACCTTACTTGGCTTTGACCTAATCTCCCACTCACTACAAAATTTATTTGAAAGAAGCTATGCTGTCTGATTTTCCAACATGTAAAGAAAGTGCAAAACACT
Source organism: Parotia lawesii (assembly GCA_003713295.1). Taxonomy (NCBI): domain Eukaryota; kingdom Metazoa; phylum Chordata; class Aves; order Passeriformes; family Paradisaeidae; genus Parotia; species Parotia lawesii. The sequence continues at coordinate 240,135 of RAHM01000157.1, read as the reverse complement.
GTCCAAGAGTTTTGGAATTGGTTGGTTGCTGTAACATTCTTGGGTCCTTAGTTGAATCTGACACCTAAGAAACACAGACCCTTGACATCCTTGTTTGGATCCAAATAAGTTGTTCCAGCAACTAAAAACTATGAATTCATGTTGCATGTTACATCATTGGTCGTGATTTGCCTTCACAATGCAGAAGAAACCAAATCAGATCTGTCATTCACAATGATAACCTCTGAGGATGCATCTTCCTGACTGCATGCTACTATCCACTCTAACTCAGAAATAAACAGAGACAGGATTGTGTCAGCAGAAGCAGTGCTGCCTGTAGCTGCATAATCACAGTCATCAGAAGGAAAACCATAAGGATAAATTGTACTGAAAGTGAGAGACGGGAAAGAAATGGAACAACTTGGTTTGAACTGAAGGGGCAAGTAGAAATGTATAGGTTTCCAGGGTGGAATTTCAGAGCATGAGGACATGAATACATGAATAGTTCTGGAATTCCTTAGACTGTTGGTTACTAACAAAATATGACAGAAGAAATAACCCACTACATACACCCAGCTTTACATCCTGTCCTAAGGCAAAAGTGACGCAGACAAAATAAGAGAATTATAGGATCATTAAGAGAATTATAGAATCATTAAGGTTGGAAAAGACTTCCAAGATCATCGAGTTCAACCTTTGACCAAACACCACCGTGTCAACTAAGCCATAGAACTGAATGCCACATTCCCTTGTTTCTTGACCACTTCAAGAGATAGTGACTCCACCACCTCCCTGGGCAGTCCATTATGATATTTGACCACCGTTACAGTGAAGAAATTCTTCCTGTTGTCCAGCCTGAACCTCCCTTGGTACAGCTTGAGCCTGTGTCCTCCTGTCCTGTCACTGGTGCGTGGGAGAAGAGGCCAACCCCCACCTGGCCACACCCTCCTTTCAGGCAGTTGTACAGAGCAGTAAGGTCTCCCCTGAGCCTCCTTTTCTCCAGGCTAAACACCCTCAGCTCCTTCAGCTGCTCCTCATGAGACTTATGTTCCAGACCCTTCCCCAGCTCCACTGCCCTTCTCTGGACTCACTCCAGCACCTCAATATCTTTCTTGTTGTGAATGGCCCAAAATCGGACACAAGACTCAAGGTGTGGCCTCACCAGTGCCAAGCAAAGGGGAAATGTCACTGCCCTGGTCCTGCTGGCCACACTGTTGCTGATACAGGCCAGGTTGCCCTTGGCCTTCTTGGCCACCTGGGCACAGCTGGTTCATGTTCAGCTACTGTCAACCAGCACCCTCAGGTCATTTTCTGCCTGGCAGCTTTCCTGCTGCCCAGCCACTCTGCCCACAGCCTGTAGCGCTGCCTGGGGCTGCTGTGACCAAAGTTTAGGACCCTACATTTTGCCCTGCTGAGCCTCATACTGTTGGCCTAGGTCCATGGATCCAGCCTGTGCAGATCCCTCTGCAGAGCCTTCCTGCCATCCAGCAGATCAACACTCCGACTGAAACTGGTGTCATCTCCAAACTGCCTGACGGAGAGCTGGAACCCCTCATCCAGATCGCTGATAAAGGTATTAAAGAGGTCTGGCCCCAGCACTGAGCCCCCAGGAACACCACTAGCACCCAGCTGCCAATTGGATGTAACTCCATTCACCTCCACTCTCTGGGCCCAGCCATCCAGCCAGTTTTTAACTCAGTGAAGAGTGCACCTGTCCAATGAATGTTTGCTAGGCAGATTTTTGGTGTGAATCAAAATGGAAGAATATATTTTACAGTCTTCCTTTTGCTCACAGTTCAGGCTATCATATCTCCGTACCAGAACAGATATGAGGCACTGTAATAATTTACTTTTCATTGCTCAATTTGAATGAAGCAGTGTACCCAGCTTGTGGTCACTGATGTGGAATCAAATCCTATGCTGAATTAAATTGTAAGGCTGAATGCTTTCCTATGCGCACCCTTTAAAAACCACAGTCAGCCACAGTTTTGTTTTATTGGCAATGCAACTGGTATGGACTCTTTGCAAGTGATCAGGGTTCTGGTGAAAAATAAAAAAAACTAAACAAAAAAACTTTCAAGAGAAAAATAACCAGTTGTATTCTGCATTTGCCTAAATATTTACAGAATGTGCCTGCTGTGAAAATATGTGTTTAATGTACGACGTATTCTTTTCTAAAAGTCTCTTCTGGGTGTAAAGTACATAAAAATATGATAGTTATTCAAAGCCAAAAGTAACCAGGCACATACAAATAGTGTTCTCAACTTTTTCTTTGCTTCTTTGAGACAATTTCTATAGTCAGATACACTAATACAAGCAAGCCTGAATAATATTGTCAGGTTTTGTATACTTACTGTGGGTATTTACCCATAGAATTCTTCATACATATAAACCACAGAATTTATCTCCTTATTTATTGTAATGCAGTAATTTGGGGCAGTGGGGGAGGGGAACCAGTTTTATAAGAGGTCATTTCATTTCTTGAAAATTCAAACCTGAGGTGACTTTAGTTACTAGAAACCAGAGTAAATGGCAAGAATAGAAAGAGCCTGTGGCACTTTTCAAAAAGCTGGTCTGTTCAGGCCTTTTTAGAATCTGTAACATTTGACAGTCCTCAAAGACTGCATTCAGAACATGACAGAATAAAGAACCATATCTACACAAAATTATCCACTTCTGTTCACGTCATTTGTCCATCCTTCTTAACAGTAACATCGTGACTGTGCAAGGACAAGCATGCTGAAGCAAAGGGCAAAATATTTCTCTACTTGTGCTATACTTGCCTCGTGACCAGACCTTGTCAAACCACTTGATACTCATACTGGATAGTAAAAAATGCTAGAATGTTTTTCTTTTCAAAAGCAAGGACAAGTTTGAACTTACACTGATTCTCAGCACTGTTGTATTAAATAGTGCACCTGGCAGTTAAATGGGTTGGTTTATTCTGAGAAGCTGTATGTAAACACAGTACAGAGAGCAGCAAGCATGACATATTCTGAAGAGAAAGCAAGGCCTTTACCATCCAAAATGCAGAGACTTAGAAGAATATCAGGATTATATCCTTGAAAAGGTTGAAATTTCTCTTTTCCTATGTGAGATCAGAGTTTATACAAAATTAACGCCTTCTTAACTGCCAAGGCGTTTTAAACCCTTTTCCAGTGGTTTCATTTGCATTCCTGTAAAGGGAATAAAATATTTTCAAGGTCTTTCTTTGAGCAGCAGGCCAAATTCATTGTAAAAGCCAGTTGCACTTACCAGACGGATTAATCAGAGATGTACTTGGGCTTGTCTTATGTGGCAGGTAGGAAAATTAAAAGCTTTTGACACTTTCCGTGCCTTAATTATGCCTCCCCTGACAGGGGAGAATTCCCAGAGCCCTTGCCTGGGCTCTGCCAACGAACGGGACTTTTCCACACTTCTTGCTTTCAGATAGTTGTTTATTAAGTCTTATCAAAAGGAGCTGAGCCACAAGCATGACTCCCCTTAGAGAACACAAGAGAAAAGGCGAGTTATCAAGATTACACCGTTCTTTTAAAGGTAAATCACCCAATGAAAACCCAAAGTGAAAGATATTTTTACTTTTCTACCAATGTTCAATATATCTTTCTGTCACATGAAAGGAACTGCGGCATTTTTCACCCAATCCTCTCAATCCACTTTTGCTGCAGAACATGGAGTAGTAGAAGAAGAAGAAGAAGGTCTGGAGAACAACAACAATCCTCCATTTTGAAGTTTTTTGCTTTTTATCTATTTCCTATATTAACAAACCCAACACCTCTAAATTTTCACCCTGTGACAATCTTACATAATGTTCTATCACCTAATTCACACCAGTGTAGATTCTGTTCCTTCCCAGAGGGTAGGTAATTTTCTCCATGGACGAAGGTCAAAGACAGGGTTGTCCAGGGGGGTAGAACTCTTCAAAAGAAGCAGAGAAATATTCCCTGCACTTTGGACTCCCACAGCTTTGGAGGTGACAAAGAAGTTCTTATTTCAGTAAAAGGTTTTTTCCTTCCTTTAGGATGTAAAAGTGTGTGAATAGACATTAAAATAACCAAACTTCGTATACATGTAAAGGTAGCAGATCAAAAAGCATTATGCAGACATACAGACATATTTCAATATGATTTGCAGTGGCTATTTTGTCTTAAAGTCTCAGAATCACAGAATCATCAAAGTTGAAGAAACCTTCAAGATCATGTAGTCCAACTGTCAATGCAGCACCTCCATAATCACTCCTAAAACACATCTCCAAGTGCCATGTCCGGACACCTCCTAAAGATTTACAGAGATGGTGACTCCATCACTTTCCTGGGCAATTTATTCCAAAGGGCAACCTCCCTTTCAGCAAAGTTTTTTTCTAATATATAATCTTAACATTCCCTGGTGAAACATAAGGTCATTTACCCTCATCCTTTCACTTGAGACATGTGAGAAGAGACTGACTCCCAACTTGCTACAACCTCCTTTCAGGCAGTTGTAGAGAGCAATGAGATAACCCCTGGTGCTCTTTTTCTCCAGGCTAAACAACTGCAGCTCCCTCAGCAGCTCCTCACAAGACTCATGTCCAGACATTAGCTCTGTTGCCCTTCTCTGGACTTGCTCCAGCACTTCCATGTCTTTTTGAAGTAAGGGACCCAGAAATGAAGACAGGACTTGAGGTGTGGCCTCACCAGTGCCAAGTACAGGGGGGAACAATCACTGCCCTAGTCCTGCTGGCTAGTCTAGTCTCGATACAGGCCAGGATGCCATTGGCCTTCTTGGCCACCTGGGCACATGGCTGGCTCATATGCAGCTGACTGTCAACCAGCACCTCCCAGCTCTCTGCTGAGCAGCTCTCAAGCCACTCTTCCCCCAGCCTATAGCACTGTTGTGATCAAAGTGTAGGACCTGGCGTCTGGCCTTATTGAACCTCATGAAGCTCATGGTCTTGCCCCATCGATTCAGCCTGGCCAGATCCCTCTGTAGAGCCTTCCTGCCCTCAGCAGATCAACACTACCCGACTTAGTGTTGTCTGAGAACCTGCTGAGGGCTTGCTCAACCCCCTTGTCCAGGTTATTGATGAAGATTTTAAACAGGACAGGACCAATACTGGGCCCTGGGGAACCTCACTAGTGGCTGGCCTCCAATTAGTTTTAGCTGCATTCACCACCACTCTCTGGGCCCGGCCATCCAGTCATCTTTTTAACCCATGATAAAGTGCATCCATTCCCACCATGGAAAGCTAGTTTCTCCAGGAGGATGCTGCTGAAAATGGTATCAGGAGCTTTACTAGGTAAAGTGTAGGTAGAGTAGGATATGTCTAGGTAGGTGTACTAGGATATGTCTAGGTAGACACATCCACCGCCTTTCTGTCACCCTCAAAGTGTGTCACTTTGCCTTAGAAGGAGATCAGGTTGGTCAAGCAGGACCTGTCTCCCATAAACCCATTTTGGCTGTGCCTGACCCCCTGGTTGTCCTACATGTGCTGCATGACGGCACATAGGATAAACTGCTCAGTGACCTCTCCCAGTGCTGACGTAAGTCTGAAAAGCCTGTAATTCCCTGGATTGTCCTTCCAACCCTTCTTGTAAATGGGCATTACATTGTTAATTTCGAGTCAACTGGGACTTCTCCAACTAACCAGGACTGCTGGTAAATGATTGAACATAATGTTAAAGTAGGGGAACAAATTCACTGCTTGTTTACACGGCTGCATTTTTTTCAAAGGACTAAGTAGGAGAATATTACAGCAATTAAGTTCTCCTTTGTGACTCTGTATCAATAAAATGAGAGGCTGAACATACTGCTTATAAATAAATGAAAATTTTAAACATACGCAATTAATAAAATATGTGGGGGTATGTATAGATTATACTCAGAAAACATCTAGTGGCAGAATTTACAATACTAAGCTAATGAAATCTATTTTCTTAGCCTGCTTCTACTTACTGCTTATAATTAAGCAGTCAAATCTTCCCATATTACTCAGTATGAGCTATTAGTCTTCAGGCTGGGATAAAATGGTGATACTTTGTTTTCTTTGAAGATTATTTTCTAACAAGCAACTTAATATTGAAGAAGGCAGAAATGTAAATACATTATATCTGATGAAAACCAGATGTTACTTGCTATATCAGAAGAGGCATATACAATATGTGTGGAAATATTCAGAAATGTTTAATTCTGCACTGGAACTGACTGGCCTGAAAAGCATTGAAAGCAGAAGAGGAAATTGTTGTAAACTAATGTGAAAGCAGATTGAGGAACAGATTTTTATATCCTTTCCTTTATTGTGACAGAGACTCTGAGTTTTGACAGGACCCATCAGTAACTCCTGGAACTAATACTATTTCCAGAAGTTGAGCAGATGAAAAAAAATTATTATCTTTGAAAATTTAAAAAAAAAATAAATTGAAAGAAACATCAACTGTATTTAGCCTGATATTTCTTAATCTGTTTCATTAAAGAGGTTCACAATTTTGTAATAAAAACTGAATACTGAACCTACTGCAATGTTGTACTAACACTAGCATGATAAATGATGAAATATTGACACGTCTAAATCCTTGATCTCTGGTTGCTGACTTATGCACTCAGTAACCCACATTCCAAAGTAAGTCATTTGACTATTTACTCCCAGATAACTTTTAAATTGAGGAAGAGTAGGAGCTGATTTTTTTTTTTTTTTTTTTTTTTTTTTTTTTTTTTTTTAAACCATGATGAGCCATGTGGCATGAAATGAAAGATAACCCTTAGTAGTTGCTAAGAATGAGATATTGTACCATGCTAAATCATTTCACTCAGTATTTCGGATGAGAAGTTCTCATTATGAGCTTCTTCTGTCTTGTATGTTAGCAAGTAGGCACCTCATGATTCAGAGTCTTTTACATGTTTTAAGCAGGAGAAAAAGTTTCATTGGGATTCTAAGCTTCAGGGCCAATATTGTTTTGGTTCTGTAAGAATATACTTTGGGAAGTATCAAAATACAAAAAAAACGCCAAAAAACAGACAATACTTCTACTTATTAATTTCTTTCTTGATAGAAACAGGCTTACAAAAACATTATTTCCACAGAGTAGTCTTGTTCAGTGTTTACAAAAGGACCAGCTAATTCTGATCCTTCCTATAGTTTTATGGATTTCTTTTGAAGAAATTCTTTTTCTTCTTTTTGTAGGAATAACAATGCTGCCCAAGAGCATTGTTTTTATTAGCATTTTTGGTCACACTGTGTGTGCAAAACAGTATTTTTTATTCATTTTATGTTGCCAGAGTTTAATCCTAACCGGTTTGTGCCTTTATTATGTATGTACTAATTGTCAATGCATCAGAGATCAGCAGAAAGAATTTTAGATTAATTAAAAACTACTCCATGGGAATATTCACTTAATGGTGGTAAAATTCATTTTCAGTTATATTCAATGTTATCTTAAAAATTACAAAGTAATAAATTTGGAGAGGAAGTATTTCTTATAATTTGTTGGTCTGTCAAATTGATAATACATTGAGAATCTGACTTGTAAGTGTCTCATTTTATGGTGCAGTGAACTGATGATTCTAGAATTCTTAAAGCTGACCCAGAATTAATCATGCTGAAACAACTGTGGGGTTACAAATCTGACGCTGCTAATTAAAATGAAGTATTTTTCTTTACTTGCATGTTTGCTACCATTGGCAAGAGGTCTTATCCACCTTTTGCTTCTGAACGGCCGAATAAGATTTTGGTAGGTCTCCTGTAATCTGCCTTAAAGGGCAATTCTGTGCTGCTTTTAAAAAGAAAAGAATGAGCGGAAAGCTGAAATTTGACATATTTTGACCAATCCTGTAAAGAGATGCACATTTCTTTGCCCTCTTATGTTGAATGCATTCAGTGCTGAGTCTTACTCCTGCCTGAAGTAATGTTTAGTTCATGCATCTTCAAAGGATGGACCAGAACCTGACCCTCATCTACAACTTCGACGACTTGCTGTGGAACGTGCACTCCAGTGGAAGTAAACTGAATGGGGAAATAGAGCATTTGCATCTTATTGAGATTTGTGACAAATGAATCCACACTGTGGAAATGTATTTTGAAAGTTTATAAGGATCTTTTGCAAATGTGTTTGGTTTTTACGCTTTGCACAAGCAACCTTGTTGAAGAGGAAGGGGGGGAATCAGGTTCTTCTCTCCTTCCCTACCATCCCCAATATTTCTTTCAGGGCTTGCTTGTCTGAAATGCTTGTGACAATGGAGTTTAGCAGTTTAAGGGTCTTTCTCCAGTGCAGCAGATGTGCATTTCCTTAGTTTGTTTCTTTGATTTATTTCTATAACTGTTGCTCCATGATGTAAGAGTAATTGAAGTTATCTAACCCCTTCCACCTTTAACTGAACTACCAGAATTTCTCTCCATTGTCAGTCACATTCATTCAACAAAAAAAAAAAAAGAGAAAAAAAAGAAAAAAAAAAGAAAAAGAAAAGGATTTGTCCTTAAAATTTTTAATACATTTTAATATTTTTCATCACTCTCTAGAAATTCTGTCAGTACACCTATAAATCTTGGTCCTAAAACACCTATAAGTCCAAGGATGTTACTATGGAGATGCAAAAATTTTCGACTGCATGTGCAAGCTAATAATGCAGGCCCTGTAGGGTAAAAAAATGTTTGAATTCTTTACTCACAGTAGCATAAGCATTGACATCAAGACATTTCAGGGCAAATCAACATAAATATTTGACACATAAAAAGAAAGCTATATGTTATTAAGGTGGGAAAATTCGGGCAAGTGACCCTCCAGTTTTGTAGTCTGTATTACCATTACGGATTCACTGACACGTGTTGAGCACTGTTGATTCAAGAATAGAATTAAACACTCAAAGTAAAATAAGTAAACCAGAAAAATTTAGAACAGTAATACCTAGCTACTGCAGTTCTGTCCGAAGATGGTGTTGTGCAATTTAGTATATATAAAAAAAAGTACAGAAAAGAAAAGCCAGTTGGGCAATGTACACAGACCTTTGTATTACTGTAATAGGAACTGACACAACCTTTCATTCTTCAAGAAGGAGATATAACCCCTGTACCTTTTGGGCTGATATAAAACAGTAAATTGCTACTACTTCAGTACTCCAGATTTGTTTCTAGATTTTGTTACACCAACAGTCCTTTTCACAAATACACATATAGTAATGGCAAGTCACAATTTTCAAAAACTTGTGAGGACATGTTAAAATAGCCTGCACTATTATTTTCCAAAGGTATTTTAATTCAAGTATCTCACTTACAGGCGAAAAGAAAGCTCATACCATTGAAAAAGTCTGGATCATTTGACACTTAACTGTGTTCTTTTTGGGAAGTCTTTTTACCACAAAGCTGTTGATATTTGGTCTTAATGAAGATGGGATTGAATTTGCCATTGCCTATATTTTTTCTGCTGGATTTCATCAAATTATGCTGTGCATACTTTAAAAATTAGCTTTTACTTTCCTTTCTGCCATCTCCAGACTGAATCCACAGATTTGGTCCAGACATTCCAGAGTCTGAAGAGGCTGGATAGATGGACTGAGAACAATTTCATGATAATCAACTTGGTCAAGTAGTGGCTTCTGCCCTCGGGTCCCAACAATTTCCCCGTGCAGAGGTACAGGCTTGGGGCAGAGGGGCTGGAAAGGGGAGAAGACCCGGGAGTGCTGGTTGACAGCAGCTAATCCTCAGCCAGTGAGTGCTTGGGTGGCCAGGAAAGACCAGGGCAGTGACCGCTGCCTGTACTGGGCAGTGGAGAGGCCACACCTCAAATACCGTGTTTAGATCTGGGCCCCTCATGGCAAGAAAGACATTGAGATGTTGGAGCGAGTCCAGAGAAGGGCAACAGAGCTGGTGAAGGGTCTGGAGCACAAGCCTTGTGAGGAGCTGCTGAGGGAGCTGGGGGTGTTTAGCCTGAGGAAAAGGAGGCTCAGGGGAGACCTTATCACTCTCTACAACTGCCTGAAAGGAGGGCATAGCCAGGTGGGGATCAGCCTGTTTTCCCAAGCAACAAGTGACAAGAGTATACTTGGCTACCAGTTGGGCAGGGGAGGTTTAGATTGGATATTTGGAAAAAATTCTTCACAGAAAGGGTTGTATAGCATTGTAGCAGTGTCTTGGTTTAAAACTATTTACAGGGTTGAGCCTGTAGCTACTTCCCCTTTAAATTTAACCACTTCCCTTTCACCAATAAGGAGAGGAATGAGAGAAGATGTAAGTGAAAAAGCAACAGTTTACTATAAAACAAACCAGCAACAACCAAGATAACAGTAATAAGCACTAGATACAAAGGTGCTGAATCCGGTGGACTCCCTTGGAACAAAGAAGACAATATGCTTTGAGCCACTTGGCTCACCTTTCCCCCTGGAACAAAAGAACGGGGAGGTAGGAGCTTACAAAACCCCAAGCAACCACGGCCAAAAATGGTGTTGTGAAATTTTCTCCCAAACAGTTTAGGATTGTGGAATGGAACTTCTTGGACACCCTGCCCCAGGCAACTCTCTGGACAGCTCAGCGAGAAACAAGGAAGAGGCTCTACTTGGGTGTTCTCTGGCCCTTAGAGGGAGCCTGGCATGCCCCACTTCTGCAAGCCCACAGCAAGACACCCCAGTTCTGCTTCCAGCCCCACGTCTGGGACAGTGACAAACAGGTTGGTGTAGAAAAGATATGGAATACAATTCACTTTTTTTTTTGAGTTACCCAGGGCAAAGAGGTTGTGCAGGGAGGTAGTGGAGTCATCATCCTAGGAAGTGTTCAAAAAACTTGTGGATATGGTGCTTGAGGACATGGTTTAATGGTGACCATGGTGGTGGTGCATAGGTCGGCAGACAGACTTGATCGTCTTAGAGTTCTATTCCACCCTTAACCAGTCTCTGAAGTCTATAATTAATTTTGGTTTTTACATCTAGAATAGTCAGTTCACCTTTCTGCAAAGTCTTACTCATAGTACTCTGAGGTAACAATTAAATTCTAAATTAATCAGCTCCTTCCATAACCATCTTGTGCACTGTATTTAGCATTCAGAGAAAATGAGATGGTGGTCATAAGAATCATGCAGGATATGTTGATAGCACCTAATAACACTGAATTCTGAATTGGAGTGTAAATTTTAAAGACCATAAATATAAATAATATAAAATGAAATGTAATTGTAAATATAGATGTAAATATATATTATAAATATAAATATTGGATTTCACGTCCACGATAAACAACTAAGTATTGTCTTGCAATGCAGAAACATGGAAGAAACCACAACCATCCAGGCAGAATGAACAATTCACATGTACAATTGTACACAGTTCTGCCATCTTTCTGCTTTTCACACCCGAGAACTTGGAAGCCTGCTAGACTAATAGTGAAAGCAAACACAGCACCAAAAGAAACACAGAAACTGTAATCCTTGTTATGATTGCAGGAAAAAAAGAGAGTGGAAGGAAGATTTACTAGATACTGTGATGAGCAGGGGAGGATAAACAAAACTTCACAAAAAAAAAACAAAAAAAAAGGATTGTGATATCAAACTAAAAGGTTATTTACTTCAAATGAGGAGGACTCAGTACAAATCCAGAGACAGCTAGAATTTCTATTTTAAGATGTCTTCTAAATGTATCAGTTGAAAGGAAAAAAAAATCTGCCACATTGTTTCTAAATAATTATCCTGCACTTGACATGATGAGTGAGAGGCCATTTAAACTGAAACCTGATAACCTTAACAAATTAGTTATTCTATATGCCCTACAATATTAGAATTTCTTACTCAATCTACTGTCAGCTTAATACTAGGTATAGAAGATGATACCGTGAACACATGTGTAGACACAATTTACAAGCCTAAGTTGAAAAATAGAAATATGATTTATTTTACTTTGATAAAATCTCTAGAACTATTAGTGCTTTTTAGCCTGATGTTAAACACTGACATTAAAAAGGCACTTAAAACTCTAAAAGGACTTTGACATGGAGCCTGCATAGTGATCTTTGTGTTATGGGTTAAGTCACAAGTAGTCAATAACCCTGCCCTCTGCATTTCAGAGACATTGGCTTCTCAGTCAATGCAGACCAAATACAAAGATCAGATTGTTTGGTTAGTGTCTTTAAAGAATCTCTTCCTGGTGCTCTGCTAGTTTTGTGTGCTTTGCTGTAAGGCTCTACACTTTCATAATAGGTGAATGCTTTTGGCACACTCCTTCCACTGCAGGCATCTAAAACAACATAAGGAAATATCCTAGCTGCCACACTATTATCTGTGCATATTTCACAGTGACAGAGGAAGGCAGGAGCCATGGACAAGGAGTCCAAAGAATTTGATTTGGCCTACAGAAAACATGAATTTCAGATGTCTGCACAGTGCAGTGGGCTTTGTGAGCAATTAACTCTGTAACTGGAAGCAGACTAAACCAGGTCAGCAGAACAATTGGCTCTGCTAAGGAGTTGGAAATATTATTCCAGGCAGATTTCTGCCTTAGTATTATTGCATTCTTTATGGGTTTTGAGATTGTATTTGGATGTAGAAAAAATAAGAGCTTTTTTTTCAGCAAAGCACTGTATGGCACTGTGTAAATGTACTTATTTTTCCTCTCTACAGGAAACAGAGTGTGACACTTCTTTTCTTCAGTATTGTTAGATCATTGAAAGCTCTTTTCTTATCACTACCAACAATAGCAGGTATTGCTATATTGACAGTAGGTAGAGCTAATAATAACACCTATACAACTGTACAGTATCTATAACTGATCCACAAGTGTTCCAACACTAAAGTTTTTTTGTACAAACATCTGGAAATTTCTGAATGGGTGAAGAAATCAGGAATATGTCACTAATTAACAACTTGGTTGTGCTTAGTTTGATATTAAACAAAAACTGTTATTGTTACTTGTGTGAAAAAATTGATTTATGTAAAACAAATTACTATTCACAATTGGTTTTCATATCAAAAAGAAAAAAACAGTACATATATGTTTCTATGTATTTGTCCCCTACTGGCCAGGGACTCATGTCTCTAACCCATTCAGACCCAGCACCATCTCTCTAGTTTTTTTCTAGAAAATTCAATCATTTATAGTGTTGACTGTAGAAAAAAGTGTAGCCCTGGCCGGAGTGCAGCCTGCAGCGCATGGGACCCACAGGACTGACCTTTTCACTCACCACAACTGCCTGAAAGGAGGTTGTAGCCACGTGGGGGTCCGTCTCTCCTCCTGGGCAATGTGTGGCAGACAAGAAGACATAGTCTTAATCTGCCCCAGGGCAGGTTTATATTGCAGATTAGGAAGAATTTTGTCACAGAAAGTGTGATTAGATTTTGGAATGGGCTGCCCAGGGAGGTGGTGGAGTCTGTCTCTGGAGATGTTTAAGGAAAGACTGGATGTGGCACTTGGTGCCATGGTCTGGTTGACGTGGTGGTGTCTGGTCACAGGTTGGACTTGATGATCCCAGACTTTTCCAACCTCACTGATTCTGTAATCTAAAAGTATTATATAAATTCTTTTTGGCCCCAAACGTAAGAATACCACTTTAAAGTAGTGTTTTCAATATAGTTTCTCCCTAAACTTATGAAGTAGTACTGCTGTTCAGAAATATTCACACAATTCTAGAAAATCAGAGTTCCATTGCAACCACTTAAGCTACAAAACCTAGTTCTTCCAAGTTTTTATCTCTTATTAATCAGGCAGAAAAATGGAAGGCAACACTTCCATTTTAAGCAGAATAGTAGGCCAGCAATGACAATCTCAAACACGGGCATAGTTTTGCTATGTGAGAATTTAAACGAAGTTTTAAAAAATTGAAGAATATTGATTTATCTGCAAGTTTTGATTGGTATGCATAGAACAGTCCCTGAATGTTTAAATATAGGAATCTAAAACAAAGGCAGTTGGAGTGTGTATGGGACAGAACCTATGAAATGTAATTTTTTTTTCCTGTATTCCAGTCTGGTTGCAAAAAGAAAAAAAATACTTCAAGGTCTAAAGATCAACTTAGGAAAATTTTGAAAGTCCTCTTGTCATCCATACACAACCTCCCACTAACAATCAGAAGCAGTAAATATGGCAAAAACAAGAGCTACAAAACCAGGGCTGCCAAAGAATTTCTCTAGTACCCTCAAGCAATTTTCATAAACTTCCAATCAAGAATTCACAAATTATGAAGGAAAGAATTCCACTGGGCCTGTTTAACTTCTAAATCTCCTCTACCTAGTCTTTTATTCTGCAGTTGCATTCTTGTGCATATCAGTTTTCTGGAACGGCTCTGACGGAATATTAGAAGAAAGCAAAAAGGAAACTCTTCATGAAATCTCACTAGAATAATTGTGCGTTTGGGGGGGTTGTTGATTTTCTGGGAGGTTTTGTTTATTTTTTTAAGCTGGATAAATGGCATTCTCAGTTGAAGGCTCATAACAAAATGGGGAAAGAGCCCATTGAGACAGATTCTTAGCCAAAGTACTCTGATAAGGAAAAGTGCTGTCTGCCACGACACAAAGGATTTGCCAAATGAACTTCAAATTTAAATTTGGAGTTGTATTGGCCTATGAATTAGCTAAAAATAATGGTAGTTTCATATGAAATCCACAAGTTTTCCAAGCATGTTCTCTGTTCTTAGCCTATGTCCTCTGTGGGAGAGTAAGATATCCAGAAAGTAAATTGTGTTGCAGCAGCAGTAGGATATTTTGGTTTTGTTGTTGATATGAAAACTAATAAAAAGAGAGCCATTTCTATGCAGAAATTGAGTTATTACAGGCAGTTATCATATTTTAAAAGCTCCTTTAGTAAACATTTCAGAGATATATACTTGACAAATCACTTTTAATCTTTTCAGACAATTTAATGGCAACTTGAAGGGTGACCTAATCTTCCCTTACAATGGTTGTCTGAGCAACAACCAGTTTTTTATGCTTCTTGGCAACAGATCCTTTCACAATAATGTACTAGTGTGAAAGACTAGAAGAATAAACTAATTAATATCATAAGATATTGATTATTCTGTAAATGAATTTTTCTCAGGAAAGAAGTCCGGGATTTCTTGTGGATTTTTTGCCTGTTCCTTGTTTTGGTTTTTCTGTTTCTTTTCCACCAAGGAGCACAAAAAACAGGTTTTAAAAAATCTGTAGGAAAATCCACAATATTTAACTTTCCTTTCAGATACTTGAAGATCCTAAAGATCTGAAATCCGCTAGTAAAGTTAACTAAGCACCTGCATGTCATCTTGGAGACTGATTGATGATATCACACATAATTACCCAAGACCAAATAGTCTTGATAAAGTATTCAGTGTTCTGTACATTTTTCTTCAGGTGAATAATGCAGTATATTCTCTAGGTCGCATAATTCACTTACAAAACTGGAATGTTGTACCCCTACTTTTCCCACAGCATTATAATTAGGATACCTGTCTAAGATGGAAGAGAAAGACTAAACAAAGCAAGCCTTATGTCTACTGAAGAACATCAAATCCACTGCTTCCACTTCTAAGAGACTGTATTTCTTGGCCCTTCCTTCCAGAAATGTTGCATTTTGTACAAAATACCTGTGCACTCAGGGGCTGCTACAGGGATGTAGTGGCAATTTTTGTCACTGTTGTCTGGCTGTAAGCTTTTTAGTTATTCTTATACCATCTCTTTGTTTGGTCTGACTAATATTTCATTATTCACGTTGATTACTCTGTTTTATTCCTTGAAGCTCATGAAGCTATAAATGCCTAGGAACCTTAATTAAGGGAGGAGCCACAACTGAAAATTGAAGTCTCTCTCCTAGAATGCTATACAGTAATTAGAGGCTAGGCAAGTCACCTGGAGCGTCAGCCCCTCATGTGTGGGAAGGCGTTAAAAAATTGGGTGAAGAAGCATAGAATAATAGAGCACTGTCTAAGTTTAGCATATCCCATTAAACTGATATCTCACTTATTCTGAAAACAAATCTCGAGAAGCATGAGGGCCCTGTACCAATTAAACAATAAATGAAACCACAGGTGTACCTGAATTAGAAGATTTTTTTCGAACGGTTATGTGTTTGATGTATAATTGAACTTTGAATGTATCCCAAATTATATCCTGTCCCAACATAGCTCATATTGACATTCAAAACAGCAGGGTAAGATTAAAAAAAAACCAACCAAACAACAACAACAACAAAGAAACCCCCAGCAAAACCCTACAAAATAACAACAAGGGTCATTAAAAAACTAGGAACGTAAGATGAAATATTCGGACTGTATGAAAGTTGTGGAAAATATGCAGGGTGTCTGTGGATAAACCTCTGAAGTTCAATGTTTCAAAACCAATGAATGTATTTTAAAGCACTAAGCAAGAATACTAAAAGTAACAGAAAATGGCAGCTTTGCTGTTAAACTGAATATCTGAATTTTTTGTCATACTTCTTCTTCTAGTCTTCTTCTACAACTTCTTTGGCTCATCATGGCTCTGGAAGGTACCTGAGGAGGGAGGTAGCACACTCAGCCACATGTGCAGATCAGCCAAGAGAATGCTACTGTCCTCATCACCATGACCTAGAAGCAAGGTGTCTTTTTTTCTCCTTAACGGTTGCAGGAGATTGAATGTGCCTTCTATAAATTATATCTATCCCTAGTGATTTCTCCTGTGAATGGGGTGGGTTGCACACTTTCATTCATACACTGTAGCTGTGCAGTGTGCAGTAACTCACAGCCACTCAACACTGCTGTGAACCTTGTGCACAGGTACAGGAAGGAGGCAGGCTCCAATATCACTATTTGCTTTCCCTGGGAGGCCACAACTACAGTGAGTACCTTCCAGCTGGGACTCTCTGGTGTCATGTAGAATTAGATTGTCATTCACGGGCTTGACCACCATGGGACTAATTATAAATGAGATGACTCATCTTGATCAGCTTCTGTGTAATCAGGATAAAAATAGGGCCACTGGTATTACAGTGATAACAAGCTGATGCAACAACAGCTCTCTGAAATTATTGCATCTGCTAAAATAGCTAAACCCCAACATTTTCTAAGAGGAAGTAAAAATGTCATCTTAAAAAAATGACATGAAAATGAGGTTTTTTTTAACTCATGAATTACAATAGTTTTCCCAATGGAAATAATAGGAAAAGGCATTTGAGTTCAAAGACAGACCACTCAGCTGTGTAGCTTTAAAGGGGAAATTGCACAATAGGTGGATGTTCATGCACAAGGGTTCTGCATGTCAATTAATGTTTTACACCTGAAATTATAAACAGGTGTTATCACTAGGTACCTATTTTAAAAAGCTTTAATAATGTAAGAGAATTTCCTCCTTTTGCTATGCATTTTTGAAGTGAACTAGTTGGTGTTTGGACACAAAAATTTGTTTCCTCTAAAATCACAGCAGAGAAGAAGAAACGGAATTCTCTTTTAAGCTTTAAATGGTTTAATAATACAAGAGTAGCCTTTAGCTGCTAAAACCTAGGGATGTGGTAACAGGCAGAGTTTTTACTTCATTACCTAACAGGAGAGAATCAGATATATTTTTTAAATGTCTGGAGGGTGAAGAGTTGCTTGCCAGATGCATACGATGTATTTCAAGTGCTGCATGATCAACTAAGCTCATGTGAGCAATTTAGGATCTCCATTTCTGGTTTTTATGATGAGGAATTTCCACAGTAGCCAATTCATTGTGCCTGTAGCCTCTGAATGCCTACATGACCAGAGATAGTTATTTTCAGATTAAAGGATTTTCAGTCTGAGCGACTGGGGCTTGAAGGAAGATTCTTCCATGTGACTGCTAATGCTGTGAGAATGGGAAGTAAATGGGTTGTGGATGCCTACATTTCCTAGATGAAATCTGACTAGAAACTAGATGTGGAAAAAATATTTTCTATAATGTGATTAAAAAAGAAACAAGGGGGAAAACCCTATCAATAAATGCTAGAAAGTTCACATTTCATAAATCAGAAAATGGCAATTTCTGAAAATCAGTTCAGTCAGCCCCCTCCTATTTTTAATAATGCTCATTTCCATCACTTATAAAAAGTAGCTGTGATATTTTGCATTATCACATTTTAATTCTCAAAACATGGTTTCTTATTTTGTTGTTGAAAAAGCTCTGTTTCATTGGACATTAGAAACATGGAAGACTCATCTGTTCTGAACAATTCACATAGATTTCTTCCATAGATAGTGTAAAGAAAAAGACACTCACATGTAGATTCATACTATCCATTCTGTTTCACTTTGGATGGGATGATTTCCATCTCTCTTTCCCTCTTTTCCTCTCCTTTTACTCTCTCAATCCTCCCATTGGCTCTGCTAACTTTATAATGATACAAGCAACGAGTTTGAAAGCTTGCTGTCTTTCCATGCATGAAGTAAAATGCAAAAACTCCTTTTGAGTTCAGCTAAAGTTGTCTGCTTGCTGGAAAATTGAACTAGCTGTTATCTGCGTATGAACAGCAGTCTAGAAACTCTGTGTTGATTTCAAGTGCACATATTTATAGAATTTGGAAATAGCCACTTTGAGACTCTCTATAAGTGAAAAGGGGCTGGTGCTGGAGAGTCAGAAGCCACTTAGGTGTCTTACAGAATTATCCCGTTTCAGGGACGAAAAGGTGGTAAAGACCTAGTCTAAAGAGAAGCTTTAAATGGAGAGCAACAAAATACAAATAGCCCTACATTTTGTGAAAAACACATTGTGTTCTTGAGATTACATTTGTGTGGCAAAATGTAGCTTGAAACAACATTTTATGGCCATATTGTAAATCATTAGAAGAGGAAAGGTCTCCAAGGAGAAAAAGAACTCTCACACAACAATGGCACAAACAGAATTGGCAGACATTTTCTGTAGTTTTAGTGAGCATCTGGAACTCATATGTTTATTGTTGAAAATTGCCAAGATCTAAGACTAGAATGTAGGAGGGGTTTGACTTCTATCAGGAAAGAATAGAACAAATACTAAACATAATCAAGCAAAAGCAAAATTGTTCTACATAATTTACAAACATGCTTTATTTTTGCTTGTACAACTGTTCATTGTTCTAACGCAGTCTGACTACAAACACTGAACTCTTAATTATAAGACAATAAATGTCAGATGTTCTCAAGTATCATCCATCCTCATCAATACCACTAGAAGTTATCATTATCAGATACTATAAATAAAGGGAATTATTTTCATTTTGTGGCAAATATTAAGAATTTTAAATATGGAGACTTATTGTATAAGATTGTCTTGTATAATATAGAAAAATATGGCATAAGGATAGGTAATATTTCAGTGCAAAAATTATCTTCTTAGAAGAAAACTCCACTAAGGGATAGATTATATGAGCAAGAATTATCCTCTTCATTAAATGGTCTACATTTACTCTGCCACATCATTTGTGTTGCCATTTAGAAGTTGTAGGCAGCTGTAAACTAAAAACAACCTCACCAATTAATCTAACATGCAGGAGAGATCATCCTAAAACAGATCTCAACTTATACACAGAATAAAACCCCCACACCTAAAGATTGCCTTTGCATGTTGTCAGCTGTTTTCTTGCCAGAGTGGTTATTGCAGCAGACATAAAGATACAATCACAATCAGGATTATAATTTGTCATGTGAAGTTTAAACCAAGTATTTCTATTTGGTCTCACCTTGGTATTGTACTCTTAGAATCAGAAGGAAGAAAGAGCTTGGTGGAAGAAATTAATTAACCAAGCAAGCTATCAAAAAAAAAAAAAAACCCAAGTACAGCATTCTATGCTGATGATATATTTTGGGTCAATTTCTGAAATGTGCCCCTCTTAATAACTTTTTCAAAAATGTAGAAAATTCACAGATTGGATTGCAAACTAGGAAAAAAACCCCCAAATTTATGGTTGGTTTTGTTTCTGCTTTGACACAAGCAGGTGCCTGTGATCCTGTGACCTTCTAATAGCACTGTGTACATAAATAGGAAACATCAGTATTGAAATGTCACGTGATTTTTCTGGGTGATCACAGCTGTGGTACTGACAAAGAAAAAGATACAGACAAATAAAGCCAAGCACATAATTCCTAATGTCTTATTTATTCATGTGTGCTTGAGGATGCTCTCATGGGTTAACTGAAAGAGAGGCACATGCATATGTTTTCCGGCTCACCCTTTTTGCTTATTCTTGCATGCAGCTTTTTGCCAGCAAGTAATTTCATTGATTTCAACAAAAGTGATTTGTCGTTTTAAAAATGATAACTGAGTTGGATTAATGCAAGCAAGGAATAAAATGAACATGGTCCTTCATATAACATCACCTGTGTATTTCAGGGGAGAAAAAAGAAAATAAAACACTTCTGCTATTAAAGGGGTTTTTTTTAACATTTCTGTATTGTTTTTCCTAATCTGTGGGGAAATTTTCCTAATTCGTGGGGAAAGAGTTAACTTATTCCTGACTTCAAATGTATACACTAAGATTCACAGAATCACAGAATGAGCTGAGTTGGAAGGGACGCACAAGGATCATGTCCAGTTCCTCTCCCTGCACACAACAGCCCCAGGAGTCACACCATGTGTCTGAGAGCATTGTCCAAACATTTCTTGAGCTCTGTCAGGCTGGTGCTGTGACCACTTCCCCAGGGAGCCTGTTCAGTGCCCAACCTGAGTGAAAAACCTTTCCCTAACATCCAGCCTAAACCTCCCCTGACACAACTTCAGGCCATTCCCTCGGGTCCTGTTACTGGTCACAAGAGAGAGCAGATCAGTGCCTGCCCCTCCTCTTCCCCTCACAGGGAAGTTGTAACTGCAGTGAGGTCTCCCCTCAGTCTCCTCTTCTCCAGGCTGAACAGACCAAGTGCCCTCAGCCACTCCTCACACGGCTTCCCCTCAAGGCCCTTCACCATCCTCGTGCCCTCCTTTGGACACTCTCTAACAGCTCAATGGCTTTTCTGTGTTCTGGCACCCAGAGCTGCCCCCAGCACTCGAGGTGAGGCTGCCCCAGTGCAGAGCAGAGCGGGACAATCCCCTCCCTTGCCCGGCTGGTGATGCTGTGCCTGATGCCCCCCAGCACATAGGTGGCCCTCTTGGCTGCCAGGGCTCTGCTGACTCATGTTTACCTTGTCATTGATCAGATTAAGTCTGGATCAAAGGATTTATTGTAAGTTTTCGATCCTCAAAACAAGGGACTCACAGGAAAAAAAAAAATTAAAATCAATATTACTATAATGGTGGTGCAAAACAGAATAATCTGCTTTTTACAGCCCTGAACATCTGGAATTCATGTGTTTACTCCTAGGCTAGTAGGAGAGAGTACACATTATTGTATCCAGTTGTTGGGGGTTTTTTTCCCTCATGAAACTGATTACTCCTCACACAAATGAAAGAAACCCAAACAAAATAAAGCAAAGCAAAACAAAAAAAAAAAAATTAAGTCCAAATTACATACTTAAAATGGAGCATCTTCTTTGGAAAAGGACAATCCTGATTTAAAGATTTCAAGTACTTCTGAATTTACTCTCTGCTTCTTGTTTCCTTTCTGCCTTTTTTAATTTCCCCTCATCCTATGAAGGCTGTTAAAGAGACCCAGCCCAAAATTTATATCCTCAAGCAGATACACACTCTGTCACAGAGGAGCTCTGTAAAACTATAAACATCTATGAAGACAGAATGCATACCATTAGGTGTAAGCTGCAGTTCTGCAGACTTTCTTTCCGTTGCTGAGACTCCAAGGGTAAGGAGGAATCTTTCACAGCTATTTCAACCATTAGCTGAGAGCTATGTTCCTGTTCCTGTTACTCCTAAAAATAATTACAGCAATTTTTTCATTGTACCAAAATAAGGGCTCCACAGAAACAGAGGGATGAAAACTGTTCATGTAAGCAGAATATACAACTAAAGGAGCGTATTAATGTTACACAGAAGAAGAAACATTCACATAATTTCCAGAAACTGAAAACGCTAATCGGTTTTAGTAATAGCCTCAAGCAAATCTGCTTTTAGGGGAAATAAAAAAGTATACTATTAGCTTTGTTATAATTAAATGCTATTTCTAATGATATCTGTGGCAGTTGGAGGCACACATCTAGCAGTGTAAGTATTATTTGAAAAGAGTAAGGAATATATAAAGTGTAAAGCATGTTTTGCAAAATTGTTGTAGAAAATGAGGTTGTTTCTTTTATTTGCTTGGAGTCTTCTAGAGAATAAGTTAGGTAGAATGTATGGTGTTAGTCTTCATTCACTTTCTCTGCTGTGATTTCACAGAACAGAATTATCTCTGATTAATAATTGTATAAAAGCTAGCTGTTACAGGGTAGGCAATTCCCAGTGCTGCAAATGCAAGTGACTAAAGTTGAAACCAAGCCTAGGTGAAGGAAACACTGCAGTCGATGCAGTGGAGGATATCAAAGGAGATATGATCACTCTGAGTAGTTTTTATATTGTTTTTATATACCTGTTGCCTCCAGAGAGCTAATAACACTGTGTACTAAACTCTGCACAGCCTAGTGGAACCTGCTGAGACTACTGGGACTGAGTCAGATTTCTGTGGCAAGAACATACTTTATTTTTAACAATAGAATGTGATCTTATGGCAGGGACCCACCTGTGGTGGGTTGATGCTGGCCGGATGCCAGGCACCCACCAAAGCTGTTCTATCACTACCCTCCACAACTGGACAGGGGACAGAAAATACAGCAAAAGGTTCATTAGTTGAATAAGGACGTGCAGAGATCCAAATACCCTCATGGGCAAAACAGACTTGAATTAGAGCTATTAATTGATTTTATTACCAACCAAATCAGAGCCCGATAATAAGATGTAAATAAAAATCTTAAAAACACATTGCCCACACCCTCTCACCATCCCAGCTCTACTTCCTCCCCTCTAGCCATGCAAGGAGACAGGGAATGGGAATTACGGTCAGTTTGTTGTTCTTACTGCTGTTCAGGGAGAGGAGTCCTTCCCCTGCTCCACCATGGGGTCCCTCCCATGGGAGACAGTCCTCCATGAGCTTCACCAACACGAGTACATCCCAGAGGCAACAGTTCTCCATGAACTGCTACGAGTTGCGTAGTCCCTTTCCCAGAAGGTGCAGTCCTTCAGGAAACAGGCTGTTCCAGTGTGGGTCCCCCACAGGGTCACAAGTCCTACCAGGAAGCCTGCTCCAGTGTGGGCTTCTCTTCACAGATATGCAGGTCCTACCAGGACCCTGCTCCAGCATGGAATTCTCACAGCTCCACAGTTTCTTTGAGGCCCTCACCTGCTCCGGTGTGGGTCTCCTTCCCATGCTGCGGGTGGATCTCTGCACCCCTGTTACCTCTGTGGCTGCAGGAGCACATCTGCCTCACCATGGGCTGCACCACAGGTTGCAGCGGAACCTCGGCTCCAGCATCTGGATCATCCCCTGCCCCTCCTTCTCCACTGACCTTGGTGTCTGCAGAGTTGTTCCTCTCACATATTCTCATCCCAATCTTCTCTGGCTGCAATTACACCTGCATAATAACCACATTTTTCCTTCTTAAATATGTTACCACAGAGTCTTTATCGCCATTCCTGGTTGGCCCAGCCTTGGCCAGCAGTGGGTCTGCCCCAGAGCTGGGTGGCATTGGCTCTCTCAGACATGAGGGAAGCATCTGGCAGCTTCTTGCAGAAGCCACCTCTGTAGCCCCCTGCTACCAAAACCTGGCCATGCAAACCCAGTACAGAGACTAAAATTGGCTGAACATGGGATAGACACTGACGTAGTTAATGAAACAAAAATTAAGGAAAAAGGAAAGCTTTTTTCTTCCTGTGTCGTCATCCACTTCCTGATTGTTTAATTACAAACTCCATGTCAATAATTTCAAAAGTCAATCCTGCAGCATATGTGATCTTTAGCATATACTGAAAATAGGGACTACGCTACAGGTATACATTCTCCTGCACCAAGCATGGCAACACAGGAGACGAGTAGGCAATTTTTTTTCAGAGACCTGGATGAACTTATTTGATCAACATATCAAAAATATCAAACAGATCAACTTCAGGGGAAACTTCAATATCTGAGTAAAAGAAAGGTCAGCAACAGATCAGGTATTTCTGTATATCCTTCAGCAGAAGAAAGAATTGAAATAACTAATTTTTTAATAAACACTCAGTGTTTATTAAATTAATAGTATTAAATCTATTTAAATAAAAAGTAATAAATAGTATTAAAAGTATTAAATTAATAATTCTCTCTAGCAAAGACAAAAAACCATCAGCTATATCTCATATTCACTTGATGGCATCTTGTTGATCATGTGATACCTCAGCAGCCTAAGTTAAATGACTCAGAAGCATGAATGGAACATAGAGTGGCAGCACTGTCTTTGATCTATTATGAATTATTCATGTGGAGACAAAAGCTTTTCTGATGAGCAACCAAATCTAGTCAAATGACTTAAACTAAGGCCTTCAAAAACAGAAGATAGAGAGATCAATTTTGCCAGGAAGCCTATGACATTATAAAAAATGTTTTGGAATCCTGCCATCTATAGCGAACACTGCAAAATCTGTAAAGTTACCATTTTAGAATGAAAACAAACAAGAAAACACCTCCCTCCCCGCAACAACTAGAACCAAAAGGAGATCAGCTCAATAATAACATTTCTAAAGAAAAATCACTTCTGAGTTCTCATACTATTTTCTTAACAGAACAACAACCTATGGGATATCCATGTCCGTGTTTGATAAAGCCAGTTAAGTCAGTGTCCTTACCAATTCTTATCCCATTGCCTTTAGCAAAGAAATGAGCAAACAAACAAATAAAATTAGAACTTAGTATCATTCTGTCCTCCAGTTATGCTACTCTCAGATAAAGCAAGGAGCTTGATCTGGATACATTGCTTTAACTTAATGAGTTTGAAACCCTCAAGTATCTTTCCAGAGAACTGTGAGGTGTTGCATGTTAAACACATTCCCTTGAGGCTTAAACGGTCACTGATTATTGGCTTTAGTAACCTCATTTGTAAAGGGGTAGGGAGTCATTATGAGCAGTGGAAAAACACTGAAGTGATACATATGCCTCCACCAGGTAAAGTTTAAACAGAAACATATGGTGAGAAGCTATCAAATAATTTTGTGACCTTAGTGATATATCAGATGACAGCTGTTTGTACAAGGGCCTGACAAAATGCACTACCAGATTCAGCACGTCTTTTGGCTGATTAGCAGGCAGAGTTTGGAAAGAGCAAAGCAGAAAACTTCAAACTAAATAAAACATCTACTTCATGGCAGTAGTATCTAGTTTGCTATATGGGTGTGAAACATTGCCATACTATTGATATATAAAAAGCTTTTAAATGGGTTTCATCTGCGCCATCTGTGTGCCATATTGCGCATGATATAGCAAATACCATTTATAACAATAAAATTTTGAAACATGCCGCTCTTTCAGGAAGTAAAGCAACAATCATGACAGAACAGCTGTGCTAGGCCGACCACACAGCTAGACTGGAAGACACCAAAATGCCACTGCAGATGCTAAGTGGTGAGCCATAGGAATGGGTGAGGTACATATGCAGGGATGCACAGGAACACAAGCTTGAGCAATAAGAATTTCTAGACAGTAAATAATGTTTACTGTCAACACAAAGGTAACATCAATACACAGTAATCTGAGTGTGGGTCTTGGTTTGAGAAGATCAATGCAAGAAAAATACTGTTTCCAAAACAGCAATGAGGTTAGCAGGAAGATGCTCCCATCTCGGTAGAAGAGATATCTTCTCTTAAATTCCTCCATCAAGCTTTATATCAAAAACACTATACTCTTCTTCTTTTTCTGTGGCAAGACACTACTTCTCAAAACTAAGTAAATGCTAGTTTACAGGGTTTTAATATCTTATTTCATGTGGTGTCAAAAGCATACATCTGAAATGTAACTAACTATTCTTATTCTTATCAAGTTCTATGAGAATTAAAATCCCTAAACACATGCTTTGTTTTGCGTCCTTAGAGAGCTACGGTCTTATTCTCCATATGGTGCAAGTACTCCATAGTTAGCCACAAGCCTCTTAAAAATAAATTATTGAACAAGCCTTGCAGACTATTAGAGAGCAAGAGCAATTATCAAACACAAGTCATTTTTCATTTTGGTCTTAAAAGACAAATGATGTTTTAATCAAGTCTTTACAAATTACAGGAAGTATACTGTCTCAAAAGGAAGGTATCATTAAGCACAGCCCTTTATGAACTTTATCATGTTTTGTTTGAGCTCATTGTAAAGCAGGCTGTCATAGCAGCTGAAGTCTTTGATCGTGTTTCTCTTTTAACAAATTGTGAGCTCCACAGTTTTTTCGTTGTTATACTCTCCTACTAAGAGCCAGATCCCTACATGTTTATAAATCAGTTACGTTTAAGTTTATACAGAATATTGTTGATGAAGAGAGGCTAAAACTGTTAAAAGAGAGGCTGAAACTGTTAACATGAGCTGCTTATGCGAACAAAAATTATCCTGGTATCATGGAAAAGAAAAAGGTCTCCTGAAAACAGCCTACTATCATAAAGCACCGAGCAATATTGTATACTCTTTGAAGAGAAGGTCCTGGCATCTAATAAGATGCTATGTTGCTGGCTGATCCAGTCCATTGTAATGAAAAACGCCTGGGTAAAGGCTGTCGTCTGCCAGGGCTTGCAAAACAGATATGCATATGCCTCAAATACAGAAGCCTCTAGTAAGTGGGACTAATTTCTTTATCTAGAACTGAACCCCAAATCGAGTCCACAAATTCTGAACGTTTACAGATGTAGGTGAGAAGACTTAATAAAGGCTTGGATTCTAATTCCACACCTGGATTTTCTTCTTAAGAAAACTCAGTGAATCATATTTTTGTGCATTAATTGGAATTTCCTAGATACCAGGTTTGGGGAGTTGACACCTTTTTAACAGAGGCAAATATATTCCACAAATGATCACACAAAGAAAAATTATTCATTTTCATGTGACTATATTGAACTATATTGAAAAAAAATAAAGATTTGCTCTTCCATAGCACCCATAATAGTACTAATGAAGCTGGAGACTCCAGGTTCCAGTCCTTCAAAATGGTTCATGTCCCTCAAAACAGTTCATGTTTGTCACTTTGCAACTCACTATTTTAGAAAGAATACCAAGCAAAGGAAAACGCTGTTATTGATTCTCAAAAAAAAGCTAAATTAATTTTCATGGCAGAAATGATGATTGGTAGAGCATTGATGAGGTTACTACTGTATAAGGCAGAACATGCTGGTTTCAAAAGTACTTTATAAGTCCCTTGATGTTGGAATATAACATCAAAATAACTACTATTGAAGCATGAGTTAATGATTCAAAAGCAAAGGTTTTAGCATAAATCTGGGAATTACTGTAGAGGTCTTAAATTCAGTTGTTTATCCTAATTTTCTGAAGCAGTCTTACAGACATCTTGTCTCGCACAAATTTTGAACTCTTCTGTCTTATAGGAATAGTACCTAAATTACCTCAGGAATATTAGCAAAAAAAATATTCAATCCATTCAAACAAACTATTTGCTGCATTTTCTTTTAGAAGAACAGTCTTCAAAGAGGAGAACTGTATTGAACCAAAACTGGAAATTTGGTTTGCCTGTATTTAGACATTGAAGGAGCTCAAGCTTTTCCTACTTATGTTACTTAGGAAAATTATTCCTAATTAAAAAAAAAAGAAAACTTAAAATTATTTGCTTGTTTGCTACAGTTTTTACAAGAGATTTTACTTTGAGACAGCATGTTTTAAACCTCCCAGCATTTCCATAGGTATTACCTCAGAGGAAGATGACAGACCATCTGTTGGCCCACATTTCTTTTAAGTTAGTACTACACTTATTGTTCATGTTTTGTTGGACTGCCAAAACACGAACAATATTTTGCTTTCCATCACTGCAACTTCTTTTACAAGGTGCATGCATCAGAAAAGCAGGTCTCTGTCTTCTCAGCTTTTTGTCTTCCTCTCAAGGGGTGTAAATTTTTCTCACCAGTAACTGCAGTGAAGCAGTGTTACCAATTTCATCCCAAATAAGTCCAATTTCCAGAACTGAAAACTGGGAATTTGGGGCTTAAGTAATGAAATTTAGAAACTCACTACTCCATAATATTCTACACAAGATATGATTGCCAAAAATCTATTATTTGTTGTCTTCCAGGGTTACTCACACTCCTCACACATAAAGCATCCACACTACAAAGAACTTTCAGTAGGCGTTCTGTGAAAAACAGGGTTATCAGTGGCTGGTTTCTGCAGATGGTTTTCCTGCCAGAATCCTGGATCCTGTCATTCTTCAACTACCCTGCTCTTCTGTCCTGTCACACTAGACTTTGGAGGATTCAGAGCCCCATCCAATGTCCTTCATCACCAGCTGGATGAGTGGTATCATGCTGTGGCTGGTTTTGGATTAAGTGTGTGATGGCAAGTTTTTGTTAATGTGCTAGCCAGAAGGCTAAATGGAAGCAATAGCTGCCGAGCTCAGGCTGCAGCTTGTCTCTCTCCATGGCAGTCATTTGGATAAATGTTCTCTACTTATTCAACAGTTTTATGTCATCTCTCTGTTTTATTTGATGTAAATTAAGGATTATGCTTGCAAATTAGTTGCAGGATCCAAGGAATAAACAAGTGGGCAAGTAGTGCAAGTACTTCTATGTTTTACCACCTCAGGAAATCAGATTAATTTTCTTTTACCTTGGCTACCATTTTTCCAACATGAACTGTTTCATAAAGTACTTCTCACACGTGCTCAATATTTCTGTATTACTGTATTTCAAAGACTACTGGGGAGAAACATCTTGAGCACAGGAGCCTGAAGGGCTTAAAAGCTTTATCACACTGTTAGTCCACATCTCCCATTCAATTATTACAAACTTTGGACATATAACTCAGTACATCTGTTTGATTGTTCTATTTGCCTGAAACTATTATAGATCCATAATCACATCTAGAGAAAAATAATGTCTTCTTAAGTAATCATTTTCAGTGTGATGCTGTCATTTTAGAAGATGACAAATGTAAAACTTTTCTCCATCAGACTAGTGCAAAATACTTCAGTGATAAGAAATGACAAAAATAGTGTGCAGGTTGTTGTGCTCTAAGAAGAAGTATCTGGCTGAAGATCATACTGCTCCTTCACAGTAGCTCTGTTGACATGTTTAACTTTGAATGCATCCAAATTGCATTGCATTTTAAAACATCAGTGGAGATGCAAGAGCAAATATAGCCTGTAGCTAGCTCCAGGGTCCCACTGTTTGCAGGCCCCATTCGTTATATGACTGTCAGCCAAGCAGCAAATCTTCTCTTCAGATCTAAAATTTATTAGAATTTGTTGAAAACATCATTTTAGGTGATTGTTTTCATAAAAGACATGTTCTGCTTTGCACAGATTCTCTTGATTTTTGCCTGGTCTTCTAAATGGTGAATGCTTCCAGCCCGCCTCACCTCTCTGTCTGCTCCTACAGATGAACAATTTTCACACCATGCCCAGTAACATCAGGCTAGGCAGTGGAAAAAGTGCAGCTGAAGGTAGCTGTAGCATCAGACTGTATCTACTAAATAGATACTTGTATCTTTCTCTTTTGACATGGATATATTTATTCAAAAAATTACAAACAAAATTGAACAAATTTAACATGGTAAAACATACATAAGAAAATAAATTAAGACTGAAAATCTATCTACTTTTCCAAATGGCATAAAATTTCCCATTATTTTCAAGAGGACTGTTTGCATCCATATTATACAGAAGTAAAAAAATAGAGCAACTAATCTTTATTCTTTATTTTTGTGCATTGCTGTGCAGAACTTAGTAGTACTATTGCAGCAATATCTTGAACTTCTCATTTTGCATGTACGTATGCTCAGAATAATGGAAAAAAACCCAGCTTTACTTGCAAGCAGCATATGTGAAAGTTTGATTCTTTACTTGTTTTATTTAGAAACAGATGGATAGAAAAGAGAGAACTTATAGAGCATGTGTTTATGCATTAGGTAGACCAAATTTGGAACAGAAAAAAAACAGGAGAGTTTGAAATAATGCCAATTGCATCAACAGGTGGAATTTACATTATAGTATTATATTATTATTATTATTTATATAGCACAAAAACATACAAAATACAATATTTTTTCTATTAAAAGTCTTGGTAACAAGGGTAAATAGAACTGAAAAGTAGAATTTGGACATAACAGAGAAGTTTTATTTTCAATACTATATTAATTTATCTATTGACTCTTTCTCACAATCTTCTCAAGACTTTCTAAAACACTTCAATTATATCGAGTTCATTAGTATGCCAGGAATGGCATTTAATGGGTTAATGTGTGGCTTTCTTTCAACTGGCGAATTAATTATCCCCATTCAAGTCCTATTTCTCAGACAACTGGGAATGCCCTCAGTTGTGCCATGCCAAAGAGTTTGTTTTATGCAGCATAGCTGTCAAGCACAGGAAGAGCACAATCCAGCCCTGTGCACGCAGTAGTACTTGTAAGCTAAAGCTCAGATTTTTTAAACTGAATGTAGAGGAAGTTTCAGGTTAAAAGACATTAATTAACATATAATCCAGAAATCTAAAATGTATAGGAAATCTCTTACCTGGAGCAAGATCTAGCTTTGAGGTTAGCTCTGCTTTTAGCTCTGCTTTCAATAATAGGTTACACTAGAGACCTCAGGAGGTTCTTCCAATCTAAATTATTGCATAATTTTATGGTTGAATGTTAGAAAGCTACTTGGTGTGGATTCTGGTGGGATAGAACTTAAGAAAGAGATATTATAGAAAAAGAATTTTACTTTAAGCTAGTTGATTACATTCTAATTTTCTTAGTGCCTGCAGGGGTACTTAGTGTACTAGGAAAAAAAAAAGCAAACAAAACCTGAAAAATGTGTGCGCTTAAGAGAATGCAACATGTTGTATGCAGAAAAGAACATAATCTCCAATTTATTGTCTCTTGTCTGGAAAAGACCGAAAGAATTGTTTGATGATCTAAAGCAAAGGCATCATAAATAAGGAACGCAAAATGAAGGGTGAATGGCATCAAGGAACTGCTATGCTTTGGGAAAAAGACAGAGACAAAATCAGGTAGATGGGTAAAGTTCTTATTATTTCTTCAAGCCATTCTTCAGTTTTAGGAGAGGCTTTCTAATTGTCAAGATTTTGAACATCAGGGACTATAAAAATCAAAGACCCTAAAATTCTGTATCAGTCTGCATATTATTTGATAAAGGAAACATTAGAAAGCAGTGAAAAGAGCAGAAACAAAACAAGATGCTAACATGACTTGGTTTTATCCTTTTCCTTCATCTTTCCTTTCAGGAAAATCTTTCCCTTCTTTGCTCAGACCTTCCCTGCAGAATGTGCTCCCCATCTGTCTCTTAAATATATGGCATGTAGTATACATACACGTCTAGTATATGAAGACTGGGGGGGGTCAGAAGGATTAAAGGAAACTGAAATTAAAACAACATGCAGTAACTTTTCCATTTACAGATTTCCAAATGGTCGTTTAGAAAAAATGGATCCCTTTTCTGTCAATGAACACCATATTTTATCTTTGATCTTTGGTTTGATTGTAGCATAATAGATTAAATCAACATATGGCCTGCAAGGAAATACAAATTTAAATGAAATTTAACTCTTCTCTTTGGCATAAACTTAATTTGGGGCATAATTTTTAAAAGTTTCTCAAGGCAACACAATGGAAATATTAGTAAAAATCACTCTAGATTTTAGGATAGCCAGTTAAGGCGAAAAAACAGAATCCTTAAAATGTTAGATTATGGATATCTGTTGAAGTATATCACAGTACATCATAAATCAAAATAAAACTATTACTGATATCAAATGATCACTGCTCAAAAATATTTACATGTCTAACACAGAAACTGATACCTATGTGAATTGGACTTTCATGGCAAGGTTTTGGTAGTGGGGGCAACTGCAGGGGTGGCTTCTGTGGGAAGCCGCTGGAAGTTTCCCCATGTCTGACAGAGCCAATGCCAGTGAGCTCCAAGACAGGCCCACCACTGGCCAAGGCTGAGCCCATCAGCGATGGTGGCAGCACCTCTGGGGCAACAGAGTTAAGCAGGAGAAGAAAACCTGCTGAACAACAGCAGCCAGAGAAAAGAGGAGTGAGAATATGTGGGAGACACAGCCCTGAAACCCAAGTCAGTGGAGAAGGAGGGCAGGAGGTGATCAGGTACCCGAGCAGAGATCCCCCTGCAGCCCAAAGCAGGACAGCTGTGCCCCTGCAGCCACGGAGGTCACAGGAATGCAGAGATCCACCTGCAGGACATGGAAGACCCCACACCAGAGCAGGTGGATGCCCAAAGCGGGCTGTGAACCCCTTGGAAATCCCACACTGGACCAGGCTCCTGGCAGTACTTGTGACCCTGTAGGGCAGACAAGGTGGGAATGAAGGAAACCTGAAGAGAAATTTAAGAAAGTCCAGAAAGAAGGGAAGGGTGGGGGACACATGTTTTAAGATTTAGTTTTATTCATCATTATACTATTCTGATTTGATTGGTCATAAATTAAACAAATTTCCCCAGAGTTTATTCTGCTGCGCCTGTGATTGTAATTGATGAGAGATCTCTCCTTGTCCTTATCTCATTCCATGAGCCCTTTGTTATATTGTCTCTCCCCTGTCCATCTGAGGAGGGTGAAATGATAGAGGGGCTTTGGTGGACACCCACAACACTATGTCATCTTGTTCAAGAAACAGTAAGTTTCCACAGAATATCGCAATTTCTGGTGGCATACCTCCTCCTAGGGCTTTATTTTTTAGTTTTCAATGTACTGTGCGACAGGCCTCTGACCCCTAGAGTAAGACAAACTCTAAAGAAACTACTTTTATTTTTAAACTGACCAGAGGGATATCCCATACCATACAACACCATGCTCAGCAATAAAAGCTGAAGGGCAGAAGGAGGGTGGGGAGGACATTCGAAGTGATGGCATTAGGTTTTTTGAGTCACCCTTACGCATGATGGAGCCTGGCTGTCCTGGAGATGGCTGAGCACCTGCCTGACCATTGTGAACGAATTCTGTGTTTTGGTTTTCTTAATAAACTGTTATTGCCTCAACCCACAAGTTTTCTCCCATTTGCCCTTCAGAGTCTCTTCCGTGCCCTGCTGGGAGGTGTGAGCGAGCAGCTCTGGGAGGCTCAGCTGCCAGCTGGGGTGAAACCACCACAGATATTTGCAATATATGAAAACTTCACAAAGGCTAAAAATGTAACTACAAGATGACAGCAAAAAGTATTAATGCTGGACAGAATGACATAATTAGGGAAGTGTACTACATAATTATTACTGTGTAATTAGTGTTCCTAGCCAATTTCTAAGCATAAGAATATTTGTTATTAAGTTGTCATGAGTCAGTTAGCAGTCATTAAAATAAAGCTATACAACCAATTTTTCCAGTTTGCTCTCATTGTACTACGAGATCCTTTTATCATCATGCTACACAGGAGCTTTAAAGAAGTCATTAGGCCTTCATTTACTTCTGAATGCTGGTCATAATCTTCAATATTCTAATGCATTCGGGTAATTTCAAGGTACAAGAGAGAGATTTTCTTCCAAGAGGACTTTTCATCATTAAAAACTTCAAGAACATCTATGCTTTTCAACCAGAAAAGGTAGGAGCAATTATATCACTTTATATTCACTTTATGGTACTTGTAATATGTGCATTATACGTGTGGCTGATAATGACGACTGAATTTGAGAATTATGAAGGAACTTGCTAATAATATATTTTGTATTTTGACCATATAATAACATACTTAAAACACAGGAATCATAGTTTTGCATTTACTTCAAGGCAATTAGAAATCATCTTCCATTTAATTTTAAATATCTTGCCTTCTTACTTAAATAAAAAATCTTATTGCATACTTAAAGTGAATACTTACATAAGCAAAAAAGCTTTTGTGGCAATAATCATCAATTTCATATTGTTGAATTGGTTCAGAACTGTTCCACATTAGCATTTGATTACCATATCATTAACATGAAACTCAGTAAATTACACCATAAAAAAGTGCTCTCAGAATAGAATGCAAACCGGGTAAAGACCCAAAGATGCATCTAGATTCTAGCTGAGCTTCATTTGTTATGATTTTTCTTCCTTGTTAAAATTTTGGTTTTTGGCAAGTTGCAATAGGCTAAATATTTTAAAAAGTATTTAATTGAATTTGCTATAAAAATTAGTGTTTCAGAAATGAGAAAAACCAATTTGTTAACTAAAAAAACTATTCACAGTAAAATGAACTTGCTAGAGAGGACTAAGTATGTTTCTTTCATCAAAGAACATACTACACATAAGTGTAGTTAATATAATTTGAAATCCAGAGGACATTTACTTTGATAAAATCTTAAATGGTCTCAAACATATAGTGCATATACACAGGATTGCTGTGGTGTTGAAAGTACAGAGAGGGGGTGGGACTTGATGTCTGTATTTTGTAGGTAGTTTCCTCCTAGCTTGGATTTAAATGTCACTCCAAATATTGTTGTTGATGTATCCTCTGTTCAGGAGAAAAATCATAATTTTGAATAATACCTGTACAGGTGTGTGTGACTGGCAGGGACTGATAAAAGCAGCCTTCATGGAGCTCGTCATGGGCAAAATCTGCAAGCTCACACAGAATGCCATGTGTTTCACACCCAGGTTGTTTTATGCCTATAAGGTGACATCTTTTAATTCAAGTGCACAACAGCAAGACAGAATTACTTTATTATATTGTGTGCCTTACTTCAGGCAGCTGTGGTAATCTGACAAATTGCTCTAGCTAACAGAAAACCAAATCCTGATGTGCAAAGATCTACACATTATTTGTTTGTTTTACATTACAGAGGCCTAAACTCCCTCCTCTTAGGGTTATGCTTGTACTTTTCAAGTAGTAGAAAGAAGGAAGTATGACTGAAAATGTTTTATAGTTAAATATATACTTCAGTCTATCACAATATCCAAAATTATAAAAATATTTTGTAAATTAATAAGCCTTACAGTACCTGTAGGAAAAGGAGGAGACTGTATCAAAGCCATTTCAATGTGTTGTCTTAAAATAATGCTTTCTCTTATTAAACTTGTTACTCTGAGAGAGAATCTAAGAGAATCCTACCCTGAGAGAATCCTCAGGAGAATAGCATCTGGTTGGTCTGGCTAATTTTGCAGAAAATGAGGATTTTTGGAGATAGTCTTAGGATCAGTCTTTCAAGTACATAATACAGATTGATCTTAGTATGCATATTTTCAGTTGTACATTGCAGAAAACCCAACTTTTTTTCTTGTAGTTACAATATCTAGCTAAACATAGCATATTGTAGGTTTCTTTTTGAAAGAATTCTTTTTCTATGGTTGTCTTTGTGTTTCATAACTAAAGAAAAGTGAAGGAAATCCAGTCCCTTGTGCAAATAAAGAGCCCCTTACTTTTGACCCAAAGGCAGAAATGTAATGTTTCATCAGATAAAAAGTCAGTACCCAGCTGTGCAATCTTTCTTCTTTATTGTAAAAGTCTGGGAAGCATTAAAAATCAGATATTAAACTCAAAGGTCTTGACAATGTCAGTTTACTCTTCTTGCTAAAAATAACTTGAATTAGGCATATCACATTCACAAGGAGTATCCTCTTTGATGTGCCTTCTATCCATAAAATTATTTCAATGAAATCTGTACAAAATAACAAACTTTGATAAACCTCTACAACTCTGCTGAGACACTCATATTATGTTAAAATTACGTCACTGTAAGGAAAAAGAAACTTGTATTTTTTGTATAAGCTTTCTTTATCAGCTCACCTGCTACAAATTCCACCTTCACTATTTTTTATTTTTCTGCTGATATTTGCTGGACTATTAAGTACATTTCAGGTTGACCTCAGCCATTTGCTGTTGTTTATTTCAAAAAGTAAACTGTCTTTCACTACAAAGAGACTTAACATTTTCCATCTACAATGAAGAGGACAATAGTTTAGGCAAACACAGACATTAGTATGTCTACATTAAATCAAAGCTCTTCATGATCAAACACAACTGTTATTTTAAAGTTAGTTTTCAATAAATTTGGTAGGTATGCTGCTTTGCAAAAGTGCAAAAAACCAATATATTCTGAAAGCCAGAATATTCTCGTTGAATTCTTATTTAGAAGGATAAATTCAAACTCCTATTTCTTAGGTTTTTGACCCCTTAGTCCAACATACCTGCTGCCACTGTACGACGCTTTGAAATCTGTCACACAGGGAACCCAAAACGTGAATTGTGCTCATCTCCAATGCTGAGAAGGTGGACTACGAGGAATGCTATTTAATGCCTTTCACAGTGATCTAAATATGTGTCTGCTACACCTACATAAATTAGACCATTTTAGGAATTGGCTAAATTGGCATGTTACGGAACCTGTCTTTTTCTTCCCCTCCTACTGTTTAATAATAAACATACCAGAGAGACTTTGCATTAGAACATTCTTCAATGCTCATGAACTTTATTTAGCTCTATGAGATAAAAAACCACTTCTTTTCATTTTCTTCTATCCATTCAAATATGCTTGGACCTTGTTCCAACGTGTCTTATCATCTTTTCAACAGTATGAGTGTTGTTATACCCAATTTTTGATTTTTATTTCCACATAAAGAACTACAAAGGCTTAAAGAAATACTCAGGTTATTGCATTGTAGTCTTTGGAAAATCTTTAGTAGATCACTTGCAGGAGTATTTCAAGGGCAGATCCCCATTTAAGAGTCTCAGAGCTCATACCGAAGATTTTTTTTCCTGTATCCTAATCTATGCCAACCAAATATATTCTTCCACTAAAATTGTTTGCTTAAAATAATGAAAGTTGGTAAGATGTCGATACATGCTAGGCATTAACCACGGTATGCAAACTAAATAAGTTTGTGAGTCTTCCAGTTAGACACATTTCTGTATCTAAATAGCCATGTTCATGCAAAGAAAAATTGCATTTTGCAGATTTATTAGATCTTTATAAACATTTTCAAAAGGAATTAATTAAAGAGATTAACACAATTTATTTACACTTGTGTGGTGGTTTGACCTCGGCTGGCAGGCAGGTAGCCACCAAGAGGTTATATAATTTCTCCTGCATCTGTAGAAAAAGGAGAAAAAATAAGATGAAAATGTTTATCAGTCAAGATAAGAATAGGGAGAAACACACCCAGTATCAGGGCGGGCAATGCAGACTCAGCTTGGGGAAAATGAATTCAATTTAGTATCAATTAATCACAGAATAGTGTCAATAACACACAGAAAGGGAGTAATAAAAACAGAACCAAAACCACCTTCCCTCCACCCCTTCTTCCCAGACTCAACTTCTGCTTTTTGTATCTCAAAAGCAGTGCAAGAGCACAGAGAATGGGAATTTTGGTGAGATCATAATCCTTCATCTCTGCCACTCCTATTTCCTCACGTTCTTCCACTGCTCCAGGATGGGGTTTCTACCATGGGAGACAGTCCTCCACAAACCTCTCCAGTATGAGCCCTTCCCATAGGCCGCAGTTCCTCAAGAACCACCCCGTTATAGGTCCTTTCCCCTGATGAAGTCTTCAGGCATGATCTGGTCCTCTCCTCGGGCCACAGCTCCTGCCAGGAGACAGCTTCTGAATGAGCTCTCTATGGGCTTCAGCTTTCTTCAGGGCATGTCCACCTGCTGTGCCCTCCATGGGAGGCACTGTGCGTATTTGCTGTCCTGCAGCCTTCACGGCCTGCAGAGGGACAACTTGCTTCACCGTAGTGTTCTCCTTAGGCTGCAGGGGAGTGCCTGCTCCTGAAGCACCTCCTCCCCCTCCGTCTTCCCTGACTTTGACATCAGCAAGGCTGTTTCTCTTCCATGTTCTCATTCCTCTCTCCCAACTGCTCTCGGGAAGCATTTTTTACCCTTTCTTAAATACGTTATCCCAGAGGTACTGTCAGCATCACTGATAGTCTCAGCTACAGCCAGTGGCAGGACTCTCTTTGAGCCCCCTGGAAATTACTCTGTCTGACATGGGGACAGCTGCTGGTGTCACCTCACAGAAGTCACCCCTGTGGCCTCTCTGCTATCAAAACCTTGCCACATAAATCCACTGAAAATTTCAAAAGACCTTTGACAAAGTCCTTGACAGGCTACTAAAAAAGTATGTAGGCATAAGATTAGATGCAAAGAATTGTTATGGATTGGGAACTGACTTGGAGTCAGGAAACAAGTATTAAATGACCTATTTTTATCAAAAAATAATTTGCTGCAAAATAGAAAAGATCAATAGAAGAGCGTCTGGGGATTCTGTGTTATATCCACTGTTCATTGTTTTTATTAATGTTCTGGGAAAGGAATTAGCAATCAGGTAAAAAATTGCAGATGGCACAAAGTTCTTTTGTTGGTCAAGATTAGAGAGGAATGCAAGGAACTTCAGTGAATTATATTCAAAGTTAGACACATGGGTAATATTTCATCAAATAAATAGCCAAGTTGATTTTAAAAGCTACAAACAATGATCACTGAAGAGGAAAATACCTCTTGTGTGCTCCTAAATTACGTGTACCATTGGATGAAATAGTTTCAATAGTCACGTCTCAGCTCTGGTGACCTCAGTTTCATAACCAGTTACAGTCAAAACCAAATCACAATAAATAAAGGCAGCATTTGGAATTGCATACAGTGTATAAAAATATTAATATCTATTAATAATTAATAAAATATTATATATTAATTTTACAGCTCAAGAAGGTAATAGTTGCAAATGGCTCAGAGAAGGAACAAAATAACAAATGTATTGAAAGATTTCAAACAAAAACATATGAAAAAATTGACGCTGGTTATATATATGAATAACAATTGATTTTCAGAAGATTAATGGAGAAATTCTGTTCTAACACAAAATGGATCTCAGTTCAAAACTTACTTTCAAAAATCCTTACAAATTTTATAATTATGCACAATATCCTAAGAAGTTAATTGTCCCTGCATGTTATGGAGACCAAGAATATTGCAATCTTCAAAAAATAAAGAGATTTTTTACAGACAACAAATATAACCAAGACGATAACAGTTAAAAATATCAAATGCTACGGAAGTGAAACCTCTTAGTTCAAGGTTTAAACTTCAACCCAATTATAGGCAATTACAAAAATACCTAAGGTTATGCTTTTATTTTTAATGAGGCTATTACACTCTTAGACACAGAGCCTGCTGCTCTTTGATGGAAGAACACGTCACTAAAAAAATGTATATTTTCTCCAGAATGCCAACCTTATTTTGCCATCAATACAGGCCTAGCTATGACTGAAGAAGTTTTACTTGTCTAAATTAAAAGAACACACTTCATTACCTCCCATGTTAAGAAATCAAAATATTCCCCAGTAGACTAGGAAATGAGCTCAGGATTCCTCAGCTAAGTTTTTTTAAGTTAAATACACACCTGGGGAAAGAAAAGTTGAGTTTTTAACAGATACTCTTGGCTGGATTTACAGAACAGCTGAATTGGTCTAATATTTCTGAAATTCTTCTAACGGCATTTTTATGTATTTGTAAATGGCAATCAGATCACTCTTAGGGATGTTAGTGACAGGACTTCCGTTGGGCCTTCACTTTTAAACATTGCATTACATACATACCTGTAGCAAAGGTATTTTATCATAATTTTAATTAGATCATATACACAATGGGTATTTTACAGGTTTCAGATTTTTTTGTTGCTATTAGTTTGCATTAGTTGCATTAGTATGATCATTTCATTTTGAAAATTAATGATAATAAAATTGCAAATACATACTCTGCTGAAATTTTGTCATCTTGAATATAGTTCTTCAAAGACGCTGATGTGTTTTTAGGTGGAAATATTTGGATATTGTTTCGGACTTCACACCGAAGGCAGCAGTCTTAGAAGTCTCCATTTTCGTATTAATGGCACATTACACGGTCTACACTGTCAGCAAGTCAGTCTCGCTTAATGGATGGAATAGACAGTTTTGCAAGTTGAAAATTAAGTAACCATATCATAAGCCTGGTTGGGTTGATACGGTTCAGATCACTTTTTTCCCAGAACAATTAAAATTGTGATGTAACCACTCAGAACAGGCCTTGAGCACTTAACACAGGAGTGAAACAGGAAGTCTTGAGCAGACAGTAATCTCTTTAATCATCTCTGGCTGGAGAAACAGTGGAGGACAAAAAGTACATAATTTTTAGCTGAACTGATTCATTCTTCTTTAATTGGAAGGAAAGGCATACTCTCAGAAAAAGGAGATGGGTGAACTACTTTGAGCAGTGAAAAATATGCTATGTATGAGGGATTAGGTTAGAATAGTGTTTGGTCTGATTCTTACCATCCATTCCCACATTATATTCGCACAGGAAAACATTATTTTGTATTTGAACGGAATAAATCAGAACAATAAATCTTTTGCTACCCTTAATTTTACTGATTACAAAGACCTTTAATCATGGTAGTAGCTTGCCGGGAGTGGTGTCATTTAAGCTGTAGTTTGCAGACAATAAAATTTTGGCTTCAAAATTTGAGTTGGTATATTCTTGATGGTCTGTGGATACA
Organism: Parotia lawesii; assembly: GCA_003713295.1. NCBI lineage: Eukaryota > Metazoa > Chordata > Aves > Passeriformes > Paradisaeidae > Parotia > Parotia lawesii. The sequence goes on along the minus strand of RAHM01000157.1, from coordinate 199,744 downwards.
AAAAAAATTAAAACTTATTTCAACACCACCAGTGGTCTGTCTCAAAGATTATGGTGGAGCATGATGCAAGCATTTAGCATCATAAAGACCTTATAAGCCTGTGAGCTTACAAGGCACAAGAACAGGTATTCACTGCTGAATATCTGTTCAGCAGTCCAGGAAGCACCATTTGACAGAGCTGACAAGACCTGATGCTCAGAAAGACCCAGTGCCATTCTGACAGCATTATATTCCTTGCTCCTCCAGAGCAACCTTGGTTACCCAGATGAGGCAATACTGTGTTGGGCACCTCACTCTGCTGGGCACTCTGTTGGGCAGCAACAGCAAACTTGAGAGACACTCAAGCATGAATTTTGTATTCATTTAGATCCGGTGCACTGCAACCAGCATACCATAACTTTCATGGATTCCCCCCCCAAAATTAAGTCAAGCTCCTTCATGAGTGCATGCCATTCTACTGGTCTGGAAAGGATAAAACTTAATAGACTACTGATACTCATAAAGCAAATGAAGTTACTGCAGAAACATGCTGAATCGCTTAAAAAAACAAGTGTCTAAAAATAGGGCAGAATGTGCTGCTTAAAGGACTGTACACTTTCTTTGGCAATGTCTTATTTGTCCCTAAATTTGTCACCCCTCTCCCATTGTCTTTTATGTATTCATTTATTCTTTGCCTTGATAATTTGGTTAGCATGTCTAATAATGAGGGCTGCACATTGAAGTCTTTCTTGGTGCTTTCTTGGTAAAACTGCTCCCATAAGACTTTTGCTTTACAGAAACAAAGATGTAAGTATAGATAATAGAAAAAAAATTTTAGTTTTACATGGATAACACCTGATTAAAAAATAGACGTCTGTATAAGTACTGATTGAAATCAGATTTTTTTATCTGCAGGAAAGTAAGTGATGAGAAAGAAATCTCTTTTCAAAGTATGTTTTCTTCATATATCACTGTGACAGCATTTTAAATCATCCTCCTGCTGTGGATATATATATTCTGGTCCTTATTAGCAACACTGCAAATTTGGGTTATCAAACATGTCCTTGAATAATCAGATCAGGCTTTCATACATAAAGCATAAAAGATACAATCTAGGAGAGTCTGCTATTTCAAACCTTATTTAAATTGCAGACAATTTCTCCCTTCCTACTCTTGTGCTTGTAAGAATTCTTACACCCATCAGCAGCTGGTTTCATTTAAGATATGGTGATTGCTTTGCTTGATGAAATATACACACAAGGTGGCTGATTTATTGCTAATGCTTGTACAGTTTTGTGTTAATTGCTGAAAAATAGGAGATATACAGTTGGCTTCTTAGATGCCACCGCATTTTTATGTGTAATTTTAGGTAAATAGCAGATATTCCTATCATCCATATTCTACTGTAATACAGGCAGCTTCTAGGTCACTATTAGTACTTGATTCTTCTACAAAGGTTCTCAGTGCTTTTGAACACATGGATATAAAGGGTGATGGAAATTAACATGATAAGCAGATGCATGATAATATTTTTTTAAATACAAGGAGAAAAATAATTATTGATTCAGGGTGTCAATTTTTTTCTGCTTGTGCTTTAGTTATTATATTATTCTTCCTTCTCCCTGCTTCAGTGTATTTTCTATAGCATGGATGTAGATAAAAACCTGCAACTCAACTATTTTCCGATGGAGTATTTGAATGGCTTGTTCAAATATTCAAAGGGCAAGGATCCTAGGCTACAATAATCGTCACAGCTACTTCAGAGAGAAAAAAATTAGCAACTTATTTGCATCCTGAAACACTCCACAGAAGCAGCATCAGCTAGGCACCATCTGTTTTAGAATTTTGAGAAACATTCAGTCTGGAAATAGAAAAAACTATGCATTTGAGAAACGTTTCATAAGGAATACGTAAAACAAATCATTACAAGACATTTTGCTATTGTGTGTATGTTTTGTATGAGCAAGAGATTTACATAGGCATCAATGTGTGGAGTAAACAACTTATGCTGTAACAGCTAAGTCTAGAATTGTATGTGATAAAGGTCATATGTGCCAAGGACAAGTGTAGACTATTTGTGTCTAGAAGTACTGATTCTTTAAGCCACTGACTGGGGATCAACACTTACACTTACGGACTTTGATAGATTCTCCATTGCGTGGGAGTGTGAGCTAATTTACAAGGACAGATCTCCAGCCAAAATGAAATGTCACAATTCTTCTGCTCCTTGGTTCTCTGAGCTGACTTTAAATGTCAGGACCCAGAGATTCAAAATAGTGTACACACAAAGATCATTCAGAATTTTTTTTAAAATAAATGTAGTGAGTTAGAAAGACATTTATACATGCATATTGAAATTATTTAGTGAGAAATAATCTTTAATTCTGCTAATAATGCAATTTAATTTGTTTATTAGCAAATATATGCATATCTTGTACTGATTTTAAAGATTCTCACCATCTGGTTGCAAATACTTTCAAAATATTGAGGAAACTCTAGTACATGGAAATGAATAATACAAATTTCATAGTGTTATTTCTGTACATTAAGTCTATGATGCAATGTTCTTACATATTGATCACTCTACTATTAAAGAAATTAGTTAAATGGCATGTGGAAGTTTATTACAGGAGCCACTGCTTCAGAATCCTTGTATTCTATTTATAAAAAATTTACTCTTTAATATTGCTAGTGGGATCTAATAGTCTAGGGGGAAGATGCTGGTTTGGATGTCTACTCTTAGCTGAAGGAAATAATCTTCAGTCTCATTTTCTGTGTTTTGCTGTATGACAACTTCTCCAATGAGGAAGGTGTCTCCCAAAAGAGTATAATTAGATGGAAATGGAGTAATAATGTTTCTTCTCAAAAGATGATTGGAAGATCAGAAGAAAAGAAAAAAAAGGTCTGTTCAATTCTAAGATAAAGAGTTCAGCCATTTATTTTTCACAAAATGCCCCTATACTGTAGTCTATTATAAGCTTTATGCAGCCAATATTTTCCAGAACTTGACTGCAAAAAAATATACTCTACAGAACAACTATTTCCGTCACGCCTTTCACAAAGCCTGAATCTATACTCTTACTCTTGAAACAGTTTTTCTCTGCAGAATATAAGCCAAGATTCACTTAGTTATAAAAAGAGATAACATGTCTCTGTCGTGTTGATAAAATGACGGACAGAAAACCTTCAGAATTCAGTCCTTATTGCAGGGAAAATTGGTGTACTTTACAGAAAACGGAAGACTTGACGAAACAGAAAGACTGAACAGTCAGTCTTTGACTTAGGGTTTAGAATTTAAGAAAAAAAAAAGGCTCAGACTGTAAGGCAGGATGTTCATTTACCTGGCTGCAGCAGTACAGCTGTATGCTTTCTTGTGGGCTGCTTTCTCCACAGCATAGACAGACAGTTTTGTCATCATTTGTAACATGCTTGTTGATTTTTAAGTGCCACCTAAACTTTCCAGAGCTTTTACAATCAATCTGTTGAGGTACCACTGAATTCTGGAGACGGGGTTTTGCAAAATCTAAGTCTCTCTTTAGACATAATCTTTGACACTCAGTTTGTGTACCATATGAGGGTACTCATCCAGCTGCTTTGGTGACGGGCAGTACAAAGCTGCACAATGACTCTCCAAATGTCCGTACAAATGGAGAGGGAGTAAAGAGAACAAATATGAGTGAGAAAGAAAAAAGTCACAATACAGCAGAATGGTAGGAAAAGCAGTAGGTAAGCAGAGTCTGCTTCTGTTGCCACTTCATTCCTTAAATTAACCAGCATGTATTATAATGCTTATATATGCGCTAATTATTTCAGTTACAAAAATACTCTATTATGTAAGTCAAGTGAAAAACAGCAATAAACACAAATAGAAGATGCAACAGTTCTTTTAGTCTATCTGTTCTGTCTATGTATTTTCCCAAGAGAGTCTTTTTCATTGTAAGTTACATTCTTCTGAAAGTGTTGCCTCTGCGTGTAGAGTATTTTGCACATGTCAAACACTGGGGATATTGAAACAGTAATGATTAGTTTTGAAGTCACTAAAAGACCATATTAATGTAAAGTGCTCTCACATTCAAAAAAAAAGTCCTAATATTCTCCATGACGGCAATGGCTCTGTCATATTTGTGTATTAAGTAGGCTGCATTAAATCATACATAATTATTAAACCATACATCTTTACATTCCACTTAAATTTCAGCATTCTGGCACCATTCTAGAGACAAAGAAACTTATTTACTTTAAGGAAAAATTAAAAAACAACATAGTACTTTGAATGCATATGACTCTTCATTGCACCGCAAGTCATACAAAGATAAAAATATGTTTTCCTAGCTTTAGAATAGAAGTAAATTAAGAGCTTCAATGAAATGCAAGAACTTAGTGAGGATTTATTGTAGAACTTGCATTAAGTAGAAATTTCTCCAGGAAATCTGTCAAGAAAGCTAAGCAAGAAACTGGTCTAAAAATACAAGATGCAAAAATGTACTTGTAGATTTCTAATTTCTGAGGAACATTGCATTTTCATTTAAGGTTTTAGGGGGGCAATGATTTTTGAATTAACTAGGTGACATCACTGTTTCTAAACGCAAATATCTGTTACTTAGTGACAGTTCTGGCATGTCTGGTAGAGCACTAATGTGCCCAGTTCTTCAGCAGAAAATTATTCACTTCCATGCTAAAATCAGCAGCATTTTGATTACTAGAATGGAAATGAATTCTTTAGAGGGTTTCTTTCTTTTCCTTTTTTCCTTTTTTTTAATGAGAAGAGCAGTTTGGATTTTGGCTTTTTACCTCCTCTAAGAAGAATACTTTGTGAAATTTTTGTATGTAATTTCAAATCACCATTTTTACTGCAGCAGAACTTGGCTGTGCATGATCCCAAAGCCAACAGAGACTACTAGAGTAAAAATAAATCCAGGATATTTTCTTCTAAAACTGTATAAAATAACAAGTGGGTTAAGTAAATTCTACTTCTGTCTGAATGGCAGGTCAGTGGTCAGTGATTAACATCTCAAGTTCGTTCAATTATAGCAGCATGAATCTTACACAGCTCAGCAAGAGCGCAAACAAACATTCTAAATGTGAGTCTGAGAGATCTAAATTCATAGGAGATTCAGCTCGAGAAAGAAACCCAGGCCTAAGCATACGTAGGAGAGAGCCCAGAATGTTAATACAAATCATTAAGCAAACATTTCAGATTAAATATGCTGTCCATTGATTGGACATGTTTTTATCAGTTATCATCCAGTGCCATGATAAAATAGTAATTCTTCTGTAGCCCAGACTGTGATGTCTTACAAGCTCCTTATGTGCCCCTGCCACTGCCATTAGGAGCAAAACCTGTGATCCCATTCCTGGTGGGGGGGGGGGGGGGGGAAAGATTGTTAAATTTTTTTGTTTTCACCTGAAAATAAAAGAATCTGAGACTGAACTTATGTGCTGAAGAGTACATCACACAATCACAGAAGGAATAAAACAGAAGCCAAAGAACATTCTAAAATCCATTTCCACCTAAATTACCAAACATCCTTAGCCAGCCTTATTATCAGATTTTTCATCTCGGGAGGATGATTTTGGGGAACTTACTCTTAAACATCATGTGTGAATGACATCTAGGTTTTGCAGCAGTACTTCCTGTATCTAACAGAGACAAAAATGCTTCATTCAGAAAGAGGGTAGAGACAGCTATACATTAGTTAAAGGCCATAGAAAAGAAAATAAATTAATTTTCATTTTTAAAATGTGTCCTGTAATAAATGTAGCATACCTACACCTCATTGCTGCCGCTAATTTTATATAGTGTTGTGAATCCTTCTTCGCAAAATGGCTAATCAGTGTGGGAAGGTACAAGAAATTGGCATGAACATTTGCCCATATCCCCAGTTTACCACTTTTAGAGATATGATTCTGTATACTTGTAACTTCTTGTTTCTCAGCTTTCTGTGTAGATTGGTGGAATATGGGTAAAGAACTGTAGCTTCTGCAAGAAAACGAAACTGGATTGTGTAGAGATGTGCCATCAGTAGGGCTACAGAATAAGATGGTATCTCCAAAATAGTTATCACCTAAAATTCCTAGAAGAGAATCAAAGTGGACTACAGAATACACGGAAACAATTTTCCAGGGACTGAAAAAAAGAATGCAGAAGATCTTATATTCCCAGCTGCACTGGACAGCAAGTGAAGAAGGAACTTTGTGTCAGGCAAAACCCTGTGCTTCCAGACTGAAAACCCCTTCTTCCTCCAACCAGTTGTATATATTTCTTTACTGAATGGTGTTTCTTAGCTTTAAATGACCAAAGATTTAAAAGAGCAGAGATTCTAAACAATCTAAAAGAACTGCCCCCCCCCCCCCCCAAAAAAAAAAGGATCAAAAAATCCCCCAAATGCTTCATATTTGACCACATTGGAAATATTGAAACAAAATTAATTTTAGGACTGTTGTAATGCTATGAAGATAATGATTTTAAACACACAACAATCTTGTAAGTGCAAGTGAAGAGAGGCTTATATCACACTTTAGCTAAAAAAGAAGGATCCACAAAATTAACAGCGAAGCTATGAAAGGACTGAAAACATGTTACTTGGTCATGATTTCCAATTTACTCAGTGTTCAGCTCAGTTAAAGGCAAAAAAATGGCAGTGATCATAAGGAAGAAAGATCTGGAACAAAACCCTAAACAATCCCTCACTGCTTTTTTATCTGTGATTTATAACCCAGTTAAATCTTGAAATAAGGCAATTCCTGTCAGGGCAAATTATTTTCTTCAGCAATTCTCTGTCACAGAACCCTAAGAAAGACATTTCTGTTACAGGGAAGAATCTCTCATTGTTTAAACTTTTTACAGTGTTATAAGTCATTTTACTGATTATGTTGCTGTCTTACTGATCTGAGGGAAAATTGTTGGGTTCAATCTGTTAAACGCAAGAATTGACCGTTTCAGTTGAACAAGTTTTGAGTGTCTATTAGTGACAGGAAAGCTCTAAAAGGACATCAGCGAACATAGGCATATTGTATGTATTGTAGAGCTTTAAAAATAAGGAAAAATACTTTTTGTTGTACGACCTACAATCTTACCTACAAGTATATATACATTATATATGTGCATTTGATGTATATATAATACATGAAATATTCATTATATATATTGTACATAATTATTGCATACAATTATTGTATATCTTACTGTATATAATATATAATATATAATTTATTGTATATAATATATATTATATATGTATTTATATTTATATATGTATATATATACATGTATTACCTGTCTGCCTCAGTAGCCTGTGCTGATTTTTTTCAGTGCATATGGAGAGAACAACAGCAAGATGTTGATTTCTTTCCTTAAAGAGATTTTCTTTTTCTGATTCATTTCTTTTCTGACAATAAAAGTTATGGGAGTAAAAAATGAAGTTTTAACCTCTGTGTGATGCTAGGTATGTGTGACGCTAGATAGGCATTTTCCACTTCCTGGGGAGAAGGTTCTGTGATTTTCTGATCAGTGCAGGCAAGTCCGCAGCAATCAGAATTATGTTTCCCTCATCACAATCATTAAAGAATATGCAAAACAGTATATTAATTTGCACTGATTTAGCTTCAGTTGTTGCTCAAATGTCCTTCTGAGATTTATTCTGAAAATTAAATCGACATAACTATTAAGCAATACATATTTATGTAGTGCCATATATATACACATATATATATGTACAAAACATCATGTCAGAGCTCCGTGAATCTGACATTCAAGTAGAGAAATGCTACAAAAAGAGTCTTTTACAACAGAAGCCTAACTTTTAAAACTTCCTTTGAATTCTTGAGGTCATTCTGTTCTTTTTCCCATACTCATCTTTGACAGAGACTATGAAAGACACAGACAATATCTGAAAGGCCTGAAATAAAATTGCATTGAGACTACTTGATGAAATGGAATTGCCACAAGTCCATGGGGTCTGATGAGATTTACCCCAGTGTCCTGAAGGAATCAGCGGATGTTATTACCAAGCCGCTCTGCCTTATTTTTGAAAAATCATGGTGGTCAGATGAAGTCCCTGGATTTTCTATGAGTGGAAAAAGGGAAAAGTTTTCCCTAATTTTAAAAAAGGGAGAAAAGACACATGAATCTACAGACTGGTGAGCCTCACATCTGTTCTTGGGAAGATCATGGAACAGATCCTCATGGAGGTAAGGTCAAGACACATTCAATACAAGGTGGTGATCTGAGACAGCCAGAACAGCCTCACCAAAGGCAAATTGTGCCTGACCCCCCCAGCGGCCTCCTAAGATGGAGGGACTACAACAGCTGTCCAGGGAAGGCTGACCAACATCATCTACCTTGGCTTCTATAAGGTCTTTGACATGTTCCCACATGCCACCTTTATCTCCACATTGGAGAGACATGAATTTGAAGGGTGAAATTTTGGTGGCTAAGGAACTGTCTGGATGCACTCAGGCAGGGAGTCATGGTCAACGGTTTTATGTCCTGGTGGAGACTGGTGGCAAGCAGTGTCCCTCACGGCTCATGTATGGCACCTGTGCTCTTAAATATCTTCATCAATGGCACAACCAGTGGGATTGAGTGCAGCCTCAGCAAGTTTGCAGATGACACGTAACTGAGAAATGCAGCTGACGTAACAAATGAACAGGATACCATCCAGAGGGACCTGCCAAGCTCAAGGAGTGGGCCCATGAGAACCTGGTGAGGTTCAACAAGTTCCAGTGCAAGGTACTACACCTGGGTTGGGCCAATCCCAGACGTGAGTACAAATTGAGAGAACTCATTTAGAGCAGGCTTGTGAAGAAGGACTTAAAGTTTGTCATGGATGCAAAGCTGAACAGGGGCTAACAGTGTGTGACCACAGCCCAGGAGTCCAATGACATCCTGGGCTGCATCAAAACAGGAGTGAACAGCAGCTTGAGGAAGGTGATTCTCCCCCTATACTCTGTCTTCATGAGACCCCACTGAGTGTTGTGTCTAGCTCTTGGGACCTCCGAAGAAGAAAGACATGGACCTCTTGGAGTGGGTCCAGAGGAGGGCCATGAAGATGATCAGAGTGTGAGGTGTTATTTGGCCTGGAGAAGAGAAGGCTCTGCAGAGACCATATGACAGGCTTCCAGTACATAAAGGGGCTTACAAAAAAAGAGAGTGACCTTTTATATGGGCATGTAGTGATAGGAAATGGGGGAACAGTTTTAAACTAAAAAATGAGTCATTTAGTTTAGATGTGAGGAAGACATTCTCTACAGAGGATACAGGATGTGAGGTACAGGAACAGGCTGTCCAGAGAAGTTGTGGATGCCCCATCCCTGGAAGTGTTCAAGACTAGGTTGCCCTGAGCAACCTGGTGTAGTGAAAGGTGTCCCAGCCCATGGCAGTAGGGATGAAATTTCCAGACTAAGCCATTCAATGATTCTATAACACACCTTCTTATCACTGGCAATTTTAAAACTAGGCAAATAAATCAACTGAACTCTTTTAGAGTTATAGTACTTCAATGATGTGGGGCCTGGACAAGGCTGAAATAGTTAAGACATTTCCATAATGCTGGCAAGTAGAAAATTTCAAGTTTGTTATATTACACGGCACGGAAACCATGCACTGAGACCTCAAGTGGGAGAGGAATTTCTATATCAATTTTGCACTATGTGAATTGAATGATCATTTTGATCATAGAGCAGATAAATGAAACATTGAATTAACTTATTTGGCCTCATAAAGAAACAGTGGAAACACATAAAGTCATAGGTCTTCACTCCTTCTACATCTTTGCATTCATTTCCCTAGCGGTAACATTCAGAGCAATAAAGAATGTTAACATTTTTGAACTGAGAAGATAAATGACTACTTGCAAAGTATAGACAGAACTGCACTCCAGAAAGCAAAGTTTAATAGATAATCTAATACTATTCCTGCGTGGCTCCATAGATGCACAGGCAGGTTCAGTATTAAATCAGTAGCAAATATATAGGAAGTGAATTTGCTTTGCCTTCATTCCGACAGGCAAGTTTATTACATCTTCACCCTCAAAGGGTAAACAAGCAAATCCGAGGACAATAGGTCACTCAGGGATTTTCCCAGGGCTGGGGGATAGGCAGGATCAGGGAGCAGGGACGAATGGGAAAGCCCAGGGGAGTGGCAAGGGGCCAAGGCCAGTAGCCAAACTGGAATACATTAACTTAACAGAGCCATGCCTCCTGGGGAAAGCCCTTTGGTCATTTTAACCTCAGCTACCACAATAATCAACATATTCCATGATTAAATTTCATATTACAGAGGTAGTCAATCTTTCTCAGGCCAAGAAAAGAAAGCATACAGTGTGAACAGAGACACAGAGAAAATACTGAGCTACAGCATCTCTTACATCATTCTTCACTTCCTCTCACCTTCCCCACAATAGTCTCTGAGTCACAAGAACATATCACAAGCCCATACACTCACCACACATGCTAGGTCTTGGCTTTAGCTCAATTCAGAAGACACAGTTTTAAAAAAACATAAGAAAAAGGGAGAAGTATAAACATAAACTGTACATTGCTCTGTTGGCCATTCCTGTCAGAGAAGAAACTCAGTGAGTGAGAAATCAGAAGCTATTTGCCCAGGAAAATGAAAAATCACCACATGAGAAGGACGATCCATAAATTTTTGATTCAAACACCTGAAGAACTATGACTTATCTGTGTAACAGGAAAGCTGAAAACACTTGTTTCATGTAGTGACTCAAAACTATTCTAAGAGACCAGAGTTCTGCTAAATATCTACAGTTTGAACAAGTCTTTTTTATCATCAATTCTCATCGCTTTCGGCCTTACTTCTCTGCATTTTAAGGTCTTAATTTTCTTCTGTGCATTCATCTATCAGCAAGAAGTGGCATACCATGTTTGCTCCCTTTTGTATAATTATAACTTGTGTTATTAGAGACAAGGAGGAAGTAAGAAGGGGTATCAACAAAACCTCTATCTGTGGCTTACAGAGGAGAGGAGAGAGAGAACACGACAGAACAGGACAGGACACGACAGGACAGGACAGAAAAATACAAGATACAAAGAAAGAAAAAAGAATGCAAAGGAAAAAGGAGGGCAAAAAAAGGAAGAAAAAAAGACTGCAAAACACTGACAAATCTCTGTAATATAATGAAGCAGGGAAAACATAAAAAAAAAGTGTTTGGCTCTCACTTTCATCAATATTTCCCTTAACATTCCCTTTCTTAGTATAGGCTAAATTTACATCAAGTACTCACATTGTATATTTAATTTCAGCAGGAGTATTAACAAGGTAGATTTCTGTTTTCTTACTAAAGAAAATAATTTGCTATGCTGACATATTGTTGGGATCACATACTATTAAAAGGAACTTGCAAACTAAATATCACCTACAATAAATGTGATGGGAGAAGATGACAAACAGGTAGGCAGGAGGGAAAGAATTTCTGATATTAACAAAAGAGTTGAGCATGTGATTACATAAAAATTCTTGTTTATTGAGAAAAATGCCATGTTTCTAGACTATAGTTGCAATTCCTCACCATCTAATTTTATGTTGTTCTTTACCTTGTTAATTTTAGAGACTAAGGTTAAAATATTGAAGCTCGTAATAAGATATTAAACTTTGCCAAGATGTGCTCTAAGCTACTGATTGGTTTGCACTGCTCTGTTGCTTCACATTCATAACTTCAGCATAAAATATTTCCTTTTAATGGAAGGCAACATTTGTAACCTACATTTGTAAGAAGGATAATGCCGTCAGAATAAAAATTTTACCCAGCCGTCCATAAGAACAAATAGTCTGTATACTAAGAAAAAATGGACAAGCCAAGAAGTTTAAAGAGCTATGCTCACTTTTTTGTAACCATTTTTTGTAACTTTCACAGTTTTTGTTGACTTAAAAATTCTTTTCCTCTTGCAAAGACATCTAAAACTATAATTAAAAGCGTATTCTATTTCTGGTCATTTTGGAAACAGAAATCACTAATTTAAGAGAGCATTGACTTTTTATTATATTCCTGAAGACTCACTAAGAAAAATTCATTATGTGTCTTTCTCCTTAGTGTAATTCCTAATTGTCACCTAATCTGAGTAATCTTTTACCAGATTACATTTACATTGTAATGGGTTTCCCTTTTATTTGGTGGGGCCTTCTTAGGGGTGGCTTCTGTGGCAAGCTGCCAGAAGTTTCCCCCCTGTCTAATAGACCCAATGCCAGATGGATCATAGATGGACCTGCTGTTGGTAGGGCTGAGCCCATCAGTGACAACGAAAGTGCCTCTGGGATAACGGATTTAAGAAGGGGAAAAATAAATTGTGCAGGAGCAATTGCAGACAGAGACAAATGGAACAAAAATACATGAGAGAAACACTCCTGAAAGGTCAGTGAAGAAGGAAGTGGAGGAGGTGTTCCAGGTGCTGGAGCAGAGGTTTCCTGCAGCCCATGGACATCCATGGGAAAGCAGAGATCCATCTGCGGCCCATGGACATCCATGGGAAAGCAGAGATCCATCTGCAGCCTGTGTAGGAGATCCAAATTGGAGCAGGTGCACATAGCCTGAAGAAGGCTGTGTGGCCATGGGAAGCCCATGCTGGAGGGACCTCTGAGCAGGACTGTGGACCTGTGAAAAGAGGAACCCATGTGGGAGCAGGTTTGCTGGCAGGACTTGTGACCCCGTGAGGGACCCATGCTGGAACTGATTGTTCCTGAAGGACTGCACCACAGGGGAGGGACCCACGGGGGAGCAGTTTGTGAAGGACTCTATCCTGTGGGAAGGACCCACACTGAAGAAGTCATGGAGGACTGTCTCCTGTGGGAGGGATCCCACAATGGAGCAGAGGAAGAGTGGGATCACTCCGCACCCTGAGGAGGAAGGAGTGGCAGAGACAACATGTGATGAACTGACCACAGCTGCCATTCTCTGCCCTCCTACACTGCTGCATGGAAGGAGGAAGAGAAAATCAGAGTGAAGCTGAGCTCAGAAACAAGTGAGACATGGGAGAAACACACTTCAAAATTTTGGTTTTATTTCTTACCCTTGATTTGATTGGTAACACAATTAATTAATTTTAATTTTTTGCATGTCCAGTCTATTTTGCCCATGATGCTAATTACTGAATGATCTGTCCCTGTCCTTATCTCAACCTATGAGACTTTCATTGTCCTTTCTCCTCTCTTTCTCTTCTCTTTCTCTTTCCATTTGAGGAGTAGAGTGATAGCATAGCTTTAGTGGACACCTGTCAGGCAACGAGGGTCAACTCAACCCAACTTTGTTAGATATCTCTACCGAATCTACTAGTTCTAGTGTTGTGTTTTGAGGATTAATATACTATTTTGTTTATATCTGTCATCTTAAAAATGTCTTAAGTGACCTCTGTTTCTTCTTTGAATGATTTTGAGCACTCTTAATATGTGACAGTTTTGTTTCCTAAACAATATTACATTCACCAAAAACCTGCCTCCTTCTTCCAGAGACGAGTTTAGTGAGAATTACACTTCACATTTTAGCAGCACTAATTGATCCTGTGCTCATTTACTAGCCRGAGCAGAAGGAAGCCTTCTGAGGACAGCCAAAAGGAGCAGTACCATTTGGGCCTACTCTATTTTCTGTTTTGAAGGAGACAGGCAAACCTGAAATGGATAGGAGGCATTTCTAATTTCTGTGTAGAACAGTGTCCTAAAATATTATCTCTAACCTCTAAGTGTGAGATCTAACCTCTAAGATTAAAAGCTTTTATTCTTTTCAGTCGGTGTTAGTCCTGCTCAATATAATTAATGTGTTTAGTCCTTTCAGACTCTCAAAAATGTAAAATACCAAGGCTTTACCAGAAATACTACTTGGTAGCAGCAGCAAGAGCAGTAAATTTCAATTTACCTTCAAAATCAATTACATAGGGCCAATAATTCTTCCTTACTTTTTAATACAAGTCTACTGGAGAATTCTCTTCATGTAAAGATTCATTTTAAATTTCCCAAATGGCTAGTATCACAGAAGCTTAAAAATTAAGAGACTGCCAATAGATTTTCCAGGACTCAAACAACAGCCTGAGCTGGTGTAAATGCATCACAAAATCTGCATAACCTATTATATGGTGCAGCTTCAAAATGTAGAATGAGGCATACAGAAATATGCAGAATTGAGATAATTTGGGGCAGAGATATGTTTCAGGAGGCTGTTAGAAGTGTGAAATGAACTCATAAAATTGTTTTTCTTTAAGAAATATTAAAAAGGAAAATATAGTTGGATTTGAACCCGCCAATCACCCTTGTCTAGCCACTACATAGCCTTGTAAAAAGCTTCTATCTTCCTTGTAGGCTTCCTTCAGGTACTGGAAGGCCTCACTTAGGTCACACTGAAGCCTTCTCTTTTCCAGGCTGAACAATCCCATTTCTGTCAGCCTTTCCTCAAAGGAGAGGTGCTCCATCCTTCTAATCATCTTTGTGTCCCTCCTCTCTACTCTCTCCAACAGTTCCGTGTCCTGCCCGAGTTGGGACCCCAGAGCTGGATGCAGTATTCCAGGTGGGGTCTCACCAGAGCAGAGCAGAGGGGCAGAATCCCTTCCTTCCCCTGCTGCCCACGCTGCTTTGGATGCAGCCCAGGACACGTTTGGCTTTCTGGGCTGTGAGTGCACATGGTTGGGTCGTATCCAACCTCTCATCCACCAGC
>RAHM01000157.1:162081-184470 GCA_003713295.1 Parotia lawesii | reverse complement strand
TCACAGCAACACACCCCCAAGTCCTTCTCAGCAGGGCTGCTCTCAATCCCTTCATCCCCCACCTGGATTGATACCAAGGGTTGCCTGAACCCGGGTGCAGCTCCTTGCACTTGGCCTTGTTAAGGCGCATGAAGTTCCCATGGACCAAATTCTGGAGCTTTTCCATATCCCTCTGAATGGCATCCTGTCTTCAGGAGTGTCAGTTCACCCCTCAGCTTGGTGTCATCTGCAAATGTGCTGAGGGTGCACTTGATCCCTTTGTCTATGTGATTAATAAAGATATTAAATAACACTGCTCCCCATACAGACCCTGGAGAGCACCACTTTTCACAGACATCCGTCAGGACTCTGAGCCACTGACCACTACCCTCGAGATGCAGCCATCCTACCAATTCCTTACCCGTCTAACAATCCACCCTCCAAATTCATCTCTCCAATTCAGAGAGAAGAATGTCATGGGGCGTCTGTCAAAACCTTTATAAAAATCCACATAGATTATTTCCGTAGCTCTTCCTTTTCTCGTGGATGGAATCACTTCATTGTAGGAGGCCACCAGGCGGGTCAAGCAGAACTTGCCCTCGGTGAAGCCATGGTATAAGTATATCCATGCCGTACAGAGCAACAGCAAGTGGAATATGAGTCAGCGGTGTGGCAGCCAGGAGGGCCAGCAGTGTCCTGGGCTTCTTCGCACACAGCACAGCTGGTAGGTCAAGGGAGGTGGATGCCACACACTGCCCTGGCCCCACCTTGGGTACTGTGAGCAGGTTTGAGTTCCTCGATATTGGAGGACATTGGAGGAGTGGGGGAAGCTCATGGAAAGGGAGAATGGTATCTATCTGTTAAAAGACAGGGAGCAGTAGTTAAGGAGAGTGTAAAAATCTGTATGTTGGGTATAAAAACGGTATAGGGTATGTGGTATAAGCTGTAAGTGTTGGGAAGATATTTCA
Source organism: Parotia lawesii (assembly GCA_003713295.1). NCBI lineage: Eukaryota > Metazoa > Chordata > Aves > Passeriformes > Paradisaeidae > Parotia > Parotia lawesii. The sequence continues at coordinate 183,523 of RAHM01000157.1, read as the reverse complement.
GTAATGAGAATTAGATACAATGGAATGGTTGGAAAATATGTAAATGTATTGAATTATGTGGGACTGAGCATGACATGAATGATATGGAATAAGGATTGGAAACTGTAGTGTCTGGCTGGGATGGAGTTGACTTTCCCCGTGGCATCCATCAGCTGTTCTTGGTACCTAGAAAGGTGCTGATAACACATCAGTGTTTTGGCTACTGCTGAGCAGTACTCCCACATCAAGGCTGCGTCTCCAACTTCCCCCTGGCTCCCAAAAGCCAGGAGGCTGGGGGTGTGGGCAAGAGACTGGGAGGGTACACAGCCAGGACAGCTGACCCAAACTGACCAAGGCAGTATTCCGTACTATATGATAACTGCTCAGCAATAAAAACTATGAGTCTGAGGACAAAGGAGCAGCAGAGACAAAGTGTGATGAACTGATAGTGACCACCATTCCCTATTGTCCTGCACTGTGCAAGAGGAAGAGCTAAAAGATTCAGGAGTAAAGCTGAGCCTTGGAAGAAGCAAGGGGTGGTAGGAAGGGGTTTGAACATTTGATTTCATTTCTCATTACCCAACTCTGATTTGATTGGTAATAAATTAATTTCCAAATATTGAGTCTGTTTTGCAAGTGCTGTTATTTAGACTGGTGAATAGAGGAGACGTGTTACCATTTCTCGGAGGAGAGATCTTACCATTTTCTAAGTCTACTTCAAAGGATGTTGTAGAGAAGTTTCAGTATCTTCTCCCAAGAAACAAGTGATAGTACAAGAGAAAATGGCTTCAAGTTGTGCCAGGGGGTTTTTAGGTTAGATTTTAGGAAAAAATCTTCATTGAAATGTTGTCAAGCACTAGGACAGGCTGCCCAGGCAAGTCACTGGTCACTATCCCTGAAGGCGTTTAATAGGCCTTGTACGTGTGGCCCGGGCCTTGAGGACATGGTCTAGTGACGGCCTTGACAGCATTAACAGCTGGACTCAAATCCTAAAGGTCTTTTCCAAACTAAAAAAATTATATAAAAGGCATAATTTCTGCTCTCTTATTATCTAAAATATTGATATGAAATGGTGGTATGTTTTATTTAGGAAAAATAGCACGGATGACAAGCACTTCTTTTAATGCTACATCCTAAGAAAGCTGTTTCATGTTTTCATCAAGGGGAAGGTAATCTAAAATGCCATATTCCAGGAAATATATTTCAACAAAAAGCAGTTGCTACATCATCGATCAAGCCAATGGCACTCCATTTAAAAATAACACAGACATGGATACATCTTTGGGAGACAGCAAAGCATTATTACTTCTTCTGCCACATTTAACTGCTACTACAATTATAAAATGTGTTTTCCTTGAAAAAAAATTATAGAGACAAAGTGAAGCAACAGGGAGTTTTCATGTTTCATCTTCAAAGGAACATTCTCTGATGGAAGCACACCACTTTCATTAAAGTAAGTGGGAGTCAATCACAGAAGAGTGAAGGAAAGTACGCAGACATAAATATACTAAGGTGGATATCTCCTGACAATGCCCTGGTGTAGGTCATTCTTAAATTTGAGCCCCACCTGTTAATATTCCCAGAAATGGAGTAACCTCAAACTCAGAGGTTACTCAGAGGTTTAGTGTTGTTATAGTGCTGTCCGTGTGTGTAGTCGTACACACCACAAAGGAAAATCTCAAGAAACGTGTAATACAAGTAATTGTCTGTGACAAAGTGTGCCAGAACTGTAGCCTTTATTTGTTGAGTATCCCCAAAGATTTCACTTCCTCAGAAGGGTAGCAATTCAAGGGCACTAGAATCAAGACTTCTATAAAAAAAACCTGGCATGTTTACCGAATGGAAATGAGGGAGAAATAGCAGCTTCTAGTCTCAGATTTTTTCTTTTGCCTTATTTACAACACTTTGCATTCTGCCTGTTCCAGGTGTGCAAATTTAGTAAGCTTAATTAAGAAGTAAAAAGAGAATTGATAATATAATAAATTAAGATGTGAAGAGGTGCTGAATAGAAAGTCTCCTTTTTCTTAATGATTTTTCCTGTTCTTACTGACAAAATACATGAGCTGAAATTCAAGTCCCTTGTGCACTGAAAAATATTTGTCACCTGTCCTCTAGATTTATCTCAATACTAGTTCCATGCTTTTTCAAAACATATGTCAATCCCAGATTAGCTCCCTAGAGGAAAAAAGTAAGTCTGTTATCTTTTCCAGTGACCCAATTTTGACAAATTACTGATATATTTTTCACTTACAAAGAACATACTTTAACTTGAATTCCTTACTTGGTCTTCTGGCACCCTTCAGTTTGACAAGTAACTATTTTTGCAGTGCACATTTTCAAATGTAAATTATTAGAATTTGTTTAGTATAGATGCTAACATTGCTGTCCCAAATTATTTAAATGGCCATTCATGTATTATCATTCTCATAGCTTCACCTCTAGCAAATATTACATCTGCAAGCTATTTCATATTTTGCTCTGAGGTTATTAGATAGATGCAAAATGATCCGTATTTCTTCGGTGCATAACCACTAGACATGTTCTCAAAAAGGATATTAAAAGATCAAGGGACAACATGACAAAAAAAGGCAGGATATAGAAAAGATGTCACAAAAATAAATTGAAGACTGAAAATTTTTGCTCAGAAAGAAGGCAAGTAAAAAGAGATATTATTTGACTTTAAAGAATGGCAGATTAAATGCATTTCAAGATGTCAGCATGTAGAATTAATTTGACAGATAGTGGAGGGGTTAATGTCTTTATTGTTCTGGCAAGTAGAAAATAATGTTTCCCCAGGCATTTTCAAGACCCGTCCTTGTTACTTATAGGTAATTGTGATGCAAATGAGGTTGGCATTTTATTTTACTGAGTGGCAGTAAAGGAAAAAAACTTTAATATCCTTTATAGAGGAGGACATCTAACTTCCTGGTCAGTATGTGAGACAAATAGAAAAAATAGCTATACACTTTTCCTGCATAAAAGTTCCGAGAAACTCCTTGTGTGTTTTTCACAAGAAGGGTTGTAGGCCTATAATTTATTATTTATAAATTGAACTAAGCCAAAACCAGAGTACAGTTGCTGGGTTTAGTGAGACATGATAAAAATTACAAAATACATCAAATATAAACAGCCATACAAGTGCTTCAAACAAAGAATGGATACATGAAAACTTTGAAATGAAATGCAACACAGGGAGTGAAGTAAGATCCATAACATCAAGATTTATATGGGACAGTCAATCAAGAGTATCTAGCTATTAACAGCTGCATAGATATTTTTATTACATAGAAGTTTTAATTAGAGGATTTGTTAAAGAGTTAAATTACTAAATATAGAAAAACACTAGAAAATGTACATAAGATAGAATAAGCATCGTGCTATTACTGCTGATACACACAGTGAACTGTCAACTGATATGATAACAGGATAGCAGAGAATATTTAAGATAATCATAGGAAACTGGTTTATAAAATATAGAGTCACTCTGGATAGTCAAGTGAAACTTTATTACTTATCAGGAGACGACTGAATAATAGTTGATGCCATGAGCTTTCTAACGTTCTTCATAAAGAAGTCAAATTTCTATTGTAAATGTAGCAGCAATTTTTCCTGTGTAGAAAAAGGGATACTATACTTACCTTTATAGCATATTTAATCTAACAAACACTCCTTAGCTGTATGTTAAAAGCTGTATTTTAAAAGCATTCCAAATTATGTAAGAAGAGAGGCTGTCACATACTGCAGGAGCTTTTGCAGTGTATAAGTGAATGCTACTGTAAATGGTCCACAGGCAACTGAGAAGCAGATCTGTGGTTCACTCTATATGGATGTCTGGAACTGATGTAGTCAGTGGCTTAGACATCCTCTTGCAATCAGGGCAGGTAATATTTAGGTCTTGGAGGAAGCAAACATTTCCCAATATGTGTAAGTAATAATACCAGCAGGAATAAAATGTGACTTGCAGCGACTCGTTGTTTTCAAACATAGACGCAACCAGAATATTTTTCATCCGAGTTTATTGTATGATGTACAGAGGCAGAGAAGAAAGAGGCCATGCAGGAGTAAGCCTGCATCTGGATTTCAATCTGGCTCCCCAGGGAGGAAAAGCGGTGAACCTAGTGTCACCATACACTCCACAGACAAACTGTGCCCCACACATCCAGTACTTCACAAACTTGCAGATACTTTAAGTCACGTTCTCTACAGTAGTTAAGCCATTGGAAAAAACCCCTCACAGATGGCATATCCAAAGTCACATTCCAAACTTGAAGCTAAGAGGAACCAGAAATTAGAGCAAGCATCTTCTCAAATACGTATTTCATCATCTTAGATCACATTGTAGGTTCATCAAACCCAGAAAATCATTTGATCACTGGATCACTGTATAGTTTGTCACACGTTTCCTGGAATATCCCTTTCATTTCCGTGACTGTCAAATATTAAGTGGTTGTGACAGATATAAAATTGCTCTAAATATTTTTTTGTTGACTGGACACCTGGGATACTGACTGTATCAATTCAACTTTTTAATTTAATTTTGTCAAAAAGGGGATATATAAGGAAGAACATAAGAAAATTAACCAAAATAATTTTACCTAGCCCTCGTTAATACTTTAGAAGTCTGTTAAGATATACCATGAGTACACATGGGGTGGTGGGAGGAGAGGGAGGCGGTAGTAAGGTGAAAGGAAATTCAGGCAATTGCAACAACATTATAGGAGGTATTTCCTAAAGCAGTTAATGAAAACCCATTTGATGCAAATACACATATAGGTGTTTAAGGCAGCTATTTACGTCATACTGGGTAAGAGGACTTTAATACATCTCAACATGAACATGCCAGTTTCAAGGTTTCTGCTTGCACTCATTTTTGTTTTTACTGTGGGAACAGAAAAAAAATGCACTCAATTTCACAAAGTCACTATTAGCAACTAGTAAGAAAAGTCCTAGAGAAAAGCTCTTCTATGCTGATTCCAGTTGATTTTGCTTGATATCATAGTTCAAGAAAGAAATGAGTGAAGGTCTGGTAAGCAGTGGAAATCCTTTGCCTGAATGACTTGGAACACTCAGCAGGATTTGGAAAATTCATCAGAAGCATCCTGAGATCTGTAAAGACAAGAGACAAGAATGTAAGCCTATTTGATTAAATATTTGAATCTTAACAGATGTCTACTTCTTCACACAGAAATCTTAATCCCTGATCTATGGGACATTTGAAAGTGGCATCATGCTGATTTATATCAAATATTTAATTATCAGAACATGAAGAATGACTTTCTAGGTAGCAGCTGAGTCTGCCTTCTGTGTGGTCTTAATGAACTGGCTGTATATTGGTATAAAACAGAAAAACATCAACATACAGACATTTCAGATTTACTCATTTACTGTTCCACTTCAAGGGCCAGTCTCATAATTGTTAACACTGCATATACACCTTGGTTTCTGCCTGGATTTTAGTATGGATCAAATAATTTATTCCTAGTCTTTCATGTGCTTCTCAAGAAATCAGGTAATTCATTCTGGTTCCAATTTCTGCAGACTGGGTATGCAGAGGCAGATGGGTCTCTGCCATCTCAAGGGACCACAACACTGCACCTCACAACAAAGGCTACATAAATATCATTATTTTTATATACTAGACCTCCCACATGATCAGACCATTATATCAGGAGACAAAGTTGGCTTCAGATCTCTTCTGATGAAAAAATAGTTGGATCTTCATTCTTTACATCTTGCTTGGTCTATTCCAAGGCAACTCCAGTATTCCACGTTCAGTCATATGGACGTTCAAATACTGCCTGTTCAAATACTTTTTTCCCACATCAATTTGATAAAATTTGATAAAAACAAGAAGAGCTTTTAAATAATCACAACTACTTCTTGGCTGTTAAAGTTTGTGTTTGGGTTTTGTTTTCAGTCTTTTTTAACCAATAGTTATGCAGAAGTACTAACAGTTTGTCTTTTTGCCATCTGTTATTTTCATTAACTGGTATGTTAGGTTTCATTCTACTTGTTAAATAAATAAGGAAAAATTTAAACTCAAAGTTCAGAATTCCATCATCCAGCATTTTTAATTTTCTGTAAACTCTCTCTCTCTTAATTTGTCATTGTTACCTTCAAATGAACTACTCCTCTAGTACCTTTTTCAAGTTAACCCAGATACAGAAAATAACCCTAACTTTCACCACTACACCAACGTGCTTATTAATATTTGTTGCATGGAAAGACTTTAGCTATCACAGAATCACAGAACTGTTTATGTTGGATGGGAACTCTGGATACCATCTCATCCAGCTACCCTGCTTAAGAAGCGTCAGTCAAAGCACGTTCCCCAGGACCATGTGCAGTCAGGTTTTGAGTATTTCCAAGGATGGACATTTCACAGTCTCTCTGAGTGTGCACTTTTGGCTAGAATAGAGGTTTTTTTCTTCATAGTAACTCATATCATTCCGTGTGTTTCAGCACACGTAGCTAAAAAAATTAAAAATTCCTATTATTTATAACAATCATACAAAAATTACTGCATATTTGATAATTTAATCATGCGACATGAAAGAGGGGTAATAAGACAAGACCTGTGATCTTGCATATTTAAGTGAAAGAACTAAGAAATTCTCCCATTGAAACTTCTGTATGTGGATACTGTATAAATATCATATATACTGAAAATATCATATATAAACTGTAGCTCAGTAATTGAGCAGATATCTCTAGACAAATTAAGAATCATGTCTACCTCTGTATATCAGGTTTACCTCAAGAAATACTTTCTTCACCAGTTTGTTTACAAGATGCTGTATTACAATCTCATCCTGGATATTTACCCTGACATACAGACATTGCCAATTTCTAGTATTGTTCTATAGCACAAAATCAGCGTACTTCTGCTAAAGGTGACTTTGTCATACCAGTTATGCATGCTACTTTCATAGAACCTAATTCTTAAATAATTCAAATCTAACATTATGTCTTTAGTCTCCAGCTACTTGCAATGCTCAGACAACTACTGGACATATCTGGAAGATGGCAGTTCAGCTTTTCAGGAATTAAAAGTTTGCTTTTGTTCTTTACAGAGCAACTGTAACAAAGAATCTTTTGAACACCTGTAATGCCAAAACCTTGAAATGTCTGTTTACAGCTCAAACCATCACCTTTTAGCTGTGGTCTTGGGAGAGCCAGAGCAGCCAATCATTTACTGAATGTGAAAACAATTCCCTGGAGATACCACCTTTTTATGACTGGAAGGGTATCATCCATGATCTTCCTTAGCTTAGGATCTCAGTTCAACATTAATCTTTTCCATCTCAGAGGAAAAAACCCTCTAGTCCAAATTCAGCGCTACATTTACCACAGTGATATTGCTGCTCTGTCATAACTATCAAACAGTTGGCTTTTAGTAGCAAAAACTAAGCTTGCATTTACCTACGAAATAGTACGTAAACATATCTAATTACAGATGGACTCACTTTACCTGTCCAGAGCCCAGTGAGTAGGGCACTGACCTGAAAGATACATCCATTTATGCCCTAGTTCTACCTGAAGTGAATTTATCCCTACAAAAGTCTGACCTGGCTCCAGACTTAAAACCTGAGTTACTCTGGGTGAGCCAAGCCTGTAGACTCTGCAAGTGTTACCTCATACTAAAATCTAGATGTAGCTTTGCCTGGTCCACTGTAGTGAACACTGGAGTTTCACCTCACTCATCTTGATTTCAGAGGGAAGGAAGAATGGCATCCACATGGCAGTACAGACAGTATAAATGTGTCAGTGTCATGCTCTAGAGGAATCCATCTCCCTTCCTTTTCCACTTATGGTAGACAAAACTTAATCAACCATTTTTGTCACTGAAGGAATGTGTCTTTAGGGATGCTACTGTCTTACTCTCTTCTTCCTCTGTAAGAGCAACCCCGTAGAGCAGGTGCAAAAAGTTTCGGGCTCTTTACTCAGTCTCCAAGTTAAATGCTTAGTTCAGTCCTTGTAGCTGGTCTAGGAGACTGCTTAGCCTGAGCACATATACCTTGATTACTAACCTGCACATGGAGCTATACAGCATCTGGACTGGCACTGGCTCACTTCCAGGAAGCTTGAGGACAGTTAAAGTGACGTCTAGCTGTACATCTGTATATTTACAGAAATAGGCACAAGTTGGCAATTACAAGTCTGCCTAATTATTAATGATATTAGCAGATTAGGGTTCTCATCCAGTCTTTTATGCAAGCCTATGATCCACAAGCAGTGTTACTGGGTGTATTCCAGGCTGAAAGGATAAATCTTTGAGTAAAAAGAACATTAAGCAAAGACAAAAAGTACTGCAATGCACAGCATGGGACTGGGTTTGGGTACTGTGACTGACCATGGGTAAGCAGACTGTCCTATTTGCCTTGAAACAGGTCAAATTTTGTTTTACTTTGTGCTTGCCTGGTTCAGTTGATTGTCCTTCACTGAAACAAGACAATTTATGCTATTCCTGGCCAACGTTAAGCAGCAGCTGGCTTAGCTACTTCAAACTCTCTAAGTGAGGATCACCTATCTCCAGCAAGGTTAGACCGGTATCTCTTGGAATTTAGTAACACGTTCCTTAGATGCTGCTGCTTCCCACCGTAATCCTATTAGCTACCCCCACCCTAGCCACCTCAAAATATTCCTACTGCACAGGCAATGAGATTACTTGGTCTGGGGTATTGTGGCATCTTTGTCTACTTTACAGACTGTACAAATTCACCTATTCAAGGGCAGTTGTCAGCTGGGAAACTTTAATTTATATAAGCAAATATAGTGCTCCATTAACAGAACAAAGCATCAATAATTGGGTCAAAGTTCCAGCTGAGAGGCAGCAAAACCAGGAAAACAAGAATGCAAGTTTTTAGCGGGGAATGTCTGCTACTACAGTAAAATTATGTTTCTTGCTTTCTCCCAGGAACCGGCCATTGTCAGAGAATTAAAGTGACAAAATCAAAGATAAATGGGTCCTCTGAGGAACTCGTGATCTCTTTTCTAAAGAAACATTAGTGTGTATTGTTCAATAAAATAAACACACAAATAAAACCTCGCACATTATGTTCTCTTGCAGCTTCTCATACATATTATTTTTTAAAAAAGTAGAAGAAACCCATGGCATAGTAATATCCTGAAATACAGCTCAGTAACAGATGTATAGGCACTATATAAATAATTGCAACTTAACTCAAGTTCTAAGTCTTTAGCCATAAATGAGATGCCTAAATTGGTTTACTGGCCCTTATGGAGTTCAACATATAGAAAAATGTCTAGATTTACTACAATGCAACCTGTAATTTAACTATCTACAGGATTTTAAAAGCTTCTCAGAGTATGTTTTTACTGCAGACAGCACACAGTGCAGCTTATGTAGAGATTTGTGAGCTAGCTTTAAATTGGCATCCATTTGTGCTCCAGTATGTGCTGCAAAGCCAGCAGAGGAGGGTGGATGAATATTGTGTTGGTCATGCCAGATTTCTTTATAAAATTCTGCATATTTTTGTTCAAGTTCTGTCATGGTCAAAACAAGATATTTTGCTACTAAGCTGTGAGTTGGAGAGTTACTGTTTCATATTTTGTATTAATGTTAATTAATAATGTCTAAATACCACTGCTAGACATAAACCCTAGAAAATATACAGGAAATACTTTGAAACTGTATTCCTAGATCCATAGTCCTCAGTGCCTACCTGCACACAGCCTGAAATTAAATGAAATGTAGAAGAAACAGTAATTGTTAGAAACTAAATTTAGAAGCCATGAAAGGAGACGTGCTTTTTTATAGTTAATGGTCCCTGATTAATGCCAGCTGGTGGCTTGCTTCCCTGCTTCAGAGTTCTGCAGTGCAATGTACCAGACGCTTACATGACTCACTGCCCACAGGCAGGGCCAACCTGTTTGATGCAGAAGAAGAGCTAGCAAGAGCACCGGGACTCTGACAAGGCAGACAGAGCTGAGAGTGTCCTGTGGACACAGCCAGAACGTAGGGATGAGGTTCCTGTGTGCAGCAGCAGTGAGAGAGTTAGTGCGGGACGTACGCTCTGTTTCTTTTGCTGCTTTTCTGGTTTTATTTACTGTGTGTTCTGGTATATAGCAATGGGTTGTTACTTGGCATGTTCTTAGCCTTCCCTGCTTGTTGCTTTTGAGTTTTTCCATCTTTAGTTACCACTATCCCGTACTCATGGAATACTGGATTGACAGTGGATTCCCCAAGATACAGAATTTACTGAACTGACCTTTTTGATATATCACACTCATGTTTGTTCATTCATTTGCTCAACAGAGGTCTGAAGCAGAAATGAGCAGTACATCAGAGTTGTCTATAATCTAGCCTAATGCACATGCAACAGCTACAAGAACATAAGGTAATGCACTAGTCTTTTAATCTTTCTTTCCATCAAATCTAGCTTGCAGGTTTTTTGTTCATTAATGTCTATATTATTTCTGCGCATAAAAGAAAGGATGGGATCCACAAATTACAAGATTTCCAGGACATAGTCAAATGCAGTTTATACCTGCACTTTACCTAGAGCAGTGTGGATTCTCCTCCACAGGTAAATATTTAGTATAATTAATGACACATTTTAAGTTCTTTTTTAAATCATCCTATCCAGATATTTTCTATAAAGTAATTATTAAAATAATTTATCTGACAATCCTAGAAAAGCTATCTTTTTTATTTTCTTAATTGAAAATATTTCATCCTCTCCCTTTATCTTAGTAATTTCCTTAATAAAGACACTTGCTAGTAAGGAGAAAAAAAATCTCTGGTTGTATTATAAGCTTCAATTGTTCTTTCACCTTGAGTGTAGTAGCAGTAATGGTGTACATTGCCAGCTTACAGGAAAAGGCTTGTATTCCATTTATACATCTTTACATTCGAAAGAAAGAAGGGCATACTTTCATGTTGTTGCTGCTCCTCACAGAAGTGGGGAAACCTGGATATGATAGCTGAGAGTTCTATATCTGTGTTTGGAAGAGCTTACTGACTTTGCTAGTATTGTTATTATCATTGTTTTGGCTGTGCCTGTTCTCTGGTGAATCACCAGGTCATCAGAGAGGCCAAATAACTTTACTATCAAGCTTTTGAAAGTCAGTAAAAAACTCTAGGTATTGCTATCTTCTCTCTGACTTCTCTCTGACTTCTTTAGAAGAAAAGTATCTTCAGTATCACTACACACAGCTGCATTGTGCACCATAGATGATTACTTGAGTCAAAACAAGGTATTTTTCCCATTAATAGGTTTGTTCTAAAATACCAAGGACCACCTGCGGAAAATTAATTACATATCTTTTCAGGGAGTCATAGTTTCTGATCACAGTAGTGCCTTTAGGTTAACTTCATCTTATTTTCATGAATCTTCCTCATATTCCCAATGCATATTGTGAGTATGAGAACAGTGGGGGAAAAAAGAGACTCAATTATTTGTTTCTCAGTCAACTCCAGAGGTTAGAAAGGCACTAAAAACTGTCATCAGTCATTGTCTTTAGGACAGATGATACTCTTGCATGCAGCCCTTACTCTCCAAGCATGGTTACAGACATACCTGTTACGAAAAGATCAGCTTCTTATTTTCCCTGCTTTTGAGCATAGCACAAGTCTGATTGTAACTAATCACATGAAGTACAAATCATTTCAGGGTAATTGTGAACAGTGGCAGAATTTTCAGTAGTTCTCTACACCAAAATTTCATAGCTTGCTGTATTTATCATACTATGTATAATACTAGACTTTGAGACTGAATAAAAACAGAGAAGAAAACAAAAATCCTCCTCTTCAGCGTCCCTGAGCAAGCTTTGCATGTCAAGTCATTGGGAAGCATAGTTACTAATTCATTCAGCATCAGCTGAGAAAACCGGGGACAAAGAACAAGAACAGCTACATGATTCTGCCCCTACAGCATAAGCTAACAAAGATAATGGAGCATGGCATTCCTCTCATCCCTTGTCTGAAACAGTAAAGACTACACTACCTGACAGGAATGATTGGGGAGCAAATGCTTCCATTGCTTAGATAATTGCAATAAAGGTATAAGTAAAAAGCTCTGAGTTGGAGTTTATATCTAGGCCTTCATAAGTCACTGACACAGAGGCTGGTATTTTGATACATGAGTCTCAAATACAGTATCTGCTCTGAAACAAAGTGTTCCAGAGGTTCATCCGTACAGAGGAAACTGAAGAGAGATAATGGGGAGCAAAATGAGCCTTGGATATTTGAACAAGGCTCACAACACTTTATATTTACTCTCCATGTCTAAGAAGCATGGAACAGATTCAGTGGCTGGTTCACTGCTTGTGAGGAGCTGTACTTGTAAGAAAATGTCACAACGGCTATTTGTTTTCTCTAAAATAACAGAATAGAACTGGAACACAGACAAGGAGACAGACTTGGTCAGACTCCTGAGTTCAAAACAGTAACTCAGTGTGAAGATCAGTTGGTCCCACTTGCTTATAATCCAGAGAACAAATAGGGTGAAAACAGGAAGCAATGAAACCTGAAGACTATACATAACACTAAGTAATCTCCTCTTCAGAGAAACAGTAGTGAAAAGAATGCTGTTGTTCTGCACTGGCTAATAACTACCAATTGCCTTGTCATATGCTCTGGGCACAGGAAATAAGTGAGATCATCACGCTTGGATGCTTCACATATACTGTGCAGAAAATGTTAATTAAACTGTGAAAATATATATGTCATTTAGGAATGCAGTTAGACATTCTCAAAATAAGTCGTTTCCATATGTTCACCTGTGGCACACATTACTTTCTAAAAAAAAACCCCAAAACATTGCTGCATCACTGATGCATTGTGGATCTTATTTATACCAGTGAAAAATAGCTCAAAAATTATTTTCATACTCCTGGAGAAGAAAAATAAGCTTTTGCTGGACACAGGTCTAAATATTAGTCAAACACAGTCTTTCATCTTTGAAATTCAATCCTTCATGTGAAAGCTAAAAAACAGACAGATCCGACATATTAACTCAAGCAAATTTTACACTGCCAACTGACAGTCACCCTTTCCCCGTTTCCAGTTTTATTTTTCACCTCTCTCAGATTCAACATAAGAGCTTCTCTTTCTACAACATAACCAAAGAAATCTCTGTAACACCCATTTCAGGTGCTTGTCTCCACCTCTTTGCAGTCCAGCTGGCTAGTCTTACAGAAGCTTCTTAGAGAAGACAGTTCACCTATTTCTACCTCAGAGTTCAAGAATCTTCCCTCTAGTCATCCCTTCAGCACCAATTACTGAAAATGAAGTCTGTGCCAGCAAGATTCATTTCACTTTCATGCTTTTCCTTCCTTACTGCCACAGAGTTCAACAGACAAATTCATTAGAGGAGCAACCACTACTAACCCTCAGCTGGTATCCAGGCAAGTGGGCACTTTACCTTACTTCTGTCAGTTGTTCTTAGCTCTTATTCTTCCACGAACATATTTTTCAGCTGTATAAGAACATACAGGCACATGGGCCACCTGTAAGGTATAGAAAACATAAAAATGTACAAACAGGAAGTGTGTCAAGGGAATTGTATGCAAATAAATATCCAAAAGTCAGTGTTCCTGACAGAGACACATTCCAATTATTTTCAAGATAAGGTGAATAGAGTACATCAAAAGAAGGGTTGTTGAATATAAGTTTAGTCCCCAAGTTGTGAAAGACGAGACACGTCTATTTCTCTCTTAATTTCTGACAAACTTATCTGTATTCTTATATCCAAAGACCCAGGTGGGGATTTTAGGGGTCCTTATAGTCACTTAGAAGTTGATGCTGACCTTGCATAAGCAGCCTTGCAATAGGGGATGTGTTGCAAGTGTAACAGCTCCACTGAGCAGTCCTTTTCTGAAAAAAGTTATAGCATCTTTTGCTATCTGCTGTTGGCACTTGGAACAACACCAAAGCACTTACCAGTGATTCATTCAGGTGCCCTTCCTAACTGTATTAAGTTTAAGGTAATTGGCTTCCTTAAATTTAGGGAAATGGAAATATATGTCTTAATTCAGATTCCATTTGTTTTAAACCAATTTAGTTCCATTTTATCAAAAGGAGTAGCACCAAGATTATAAATTTCAATATGGTTTATTGTGTAAATCTGGGTTATAAATTCCCAGTTTTACTTATGATAATACCTTGATAGCATATTATAATATAGATGTGTTCAAAAGTCAGTATTTTTCATACTAATGTTTAAGTCACACTGTTTTAAACAATGACAGGATGTGTTTGCAGCTGTGAGGCAAATAGAGAATAATCATTAGAACCCCTGTGAAACGGTGGTGTGATGAGAGGACAATTCTTTGAGTGAGGCTATTTAGGTATCCTTCTATTACCTGTGTTTGGAGCAGCACTTAGTCTATCTATGGCACATTTAAGTTTCTCACCCCTAAAATCATCAAAGTATTATATATGTAATTTTAACAGGTACAATATCTTCTACTATATATTACTGCAGTAGCAAACTTTAGAATGGACAAATTTTTTTGATTGAAAATTTATCTGGTCCCCCGTTTTGCTGCAAACAGTATTCAAACAGAAATCTAAGATTCCCTTAATCTCAAAATGCATGCAAATTCACAAATCTTATTTTGGAAATAAGCTTTGAAGTACAATTTGTTGAATTCCGTATCATATCAATGATGAGTAAAGCACAGACATGACAACTTGGGCATGAGCTGTAAATTCCACATCAATTTCTCTGTCAATTTTCTCTGTTATGTTTGATGTTGCTAAACTTTTGTTAACACTAGGCCTGTGCGTATGAATTTTAGAGATTTTCTTACATCACAGCTTTTCTTGAAGCTCTTTGAGTTTTATAGATCTTTTTTTGTGAATTATGTAAAAGGCTGAGTGAAAAGAAAAAAACAAAAACTCTCCACAATGAAAGACTTCTTAACACTATTTTCTCTTGAGAGATTGCCCTAATTTGTTCAGATAATGCTTTCACTTCTGTTTTACAGAGTAATTCAGTGTGATTAGTACAAATCTCCAGTTAAGACCTGAAATCCCTACTTGTATAACCAAGCATATCGAATACTTATCTCCTGAGTAAAAATGCTCTATCACATTCTTCCTTCCTGCTAATACCTCAGAAATGCCCTTGCTTTTAGTAAATTCAGTAGATTCCTTAGCTTTATAGCAACTCGTATCAAACTCCAATATTTACTTAGAAGCATTGATTTGCTTACTATGAAAGTATTTAGTGTCTTCTAAACATGAAATTATATTTGAGTTGTCTTAGAAAAGAATACATGAGGGAAAAATGTCTTCTTTTTTGTAATTACATTTTTCATTATTCCCAGACTTTAAATAATCACCTGAATAAAAGATGCATAGCTGAGGTTTTCTATATATTCTAATTTATATTAGAAAAATAAAATCGTCTTTTTCTACCAGGAGTGAATTTTACTTTGATATTTCTGATTAAAATGGTGCTAGTACATTAAAGCTAAAGCTTCCTCAATATAATGGTAATTTCAAGAAAAAATGTTTTGTGTTTCTCAAAGGCAGCTTTACTTACCATAAAATAAGAAGGTTTCATTGCATGTGTGGAGATAGAAAACATTCAAAAACATTTATGGGAAATAACAGTAAACAAAAGAGAAAATAGAAAAGAAATGACATAAAGAGAAATTGCCTAATACTTGGAGTGCAATTTTTGATTTGTCAGTAGGAGCTGAAGGCAGCAACTTCCTGAAAGGAAAGAAAAATCTATGTGTACTTACTTTCAAAATTTATCCAAAGACAACCTGACTTAGAGTATTCTCCTTATTTTTTTTTAATTAGAAATCTAAACTTCACATGCCAAGATCTGCTGGAATTTGGGGTGACAAGGAATTGACCACCTGTGCTGAAGGCTGGTTCTTTGAGGACAGAAAGTGAAAACCTCAGCATTTCTCAGCACTGCTCAGAAGTACACTTATATATAGAGTACTGATCCAATTCCTGTGATGCATCCTTAATAGCCAAGTTCATTACTCTGCACATTATCTGAACTTGTTGTCAGAGTCTACTTATTTACTGCTTACTTCTTTACATGAAAAAACCTGTACTTGGAACAGTAATCCACGATGTATGTGTACTTGATGCATTCTAACCGAGACCACTCTTCCTTTAGTGCCTGTCATACACTCTGGTTTTGGTCATACAACATTTCGAACTTACTACCAAACTATTATTATCCTCAGTCTTGTACATCTTGGGAAAGAACACAATGTAGAATAAAATATGGTAAAACAAGACTGCTTGAAGCAATAATTATTGCTTTAATAATTAAATCATTTCTGTAGGTGTAAATTTTTGTTCACATGTGTCAAAAATAATATAAATAATTTAAAATTTAAAAAAAAGCTTTAACAAGCTTTCTTTTCTTTTAAAAAAAAAGCTTTAACAAGACTTCTTTTAGGAGATAGGCTATCAAGAATATAGGTGCAATATAGTTAATAACTCACAAGAATACAGAGCTGGGAGATGAAGAATCGTGTAAGATTGTCTATTCCATCTCACTACACTGAGACAAAAGCTAGGGTACCCAGATAATCCTTAACAGATATTCTTCTAGTGTATTTCAAAAGAAAGAAGATATTTCCTCAAACCTTTTAGATACCTCACTCTAACCTTTCATTAACAACAAACCAGAGAGGCATCCTTAACACACCACCTTTTCATAGGACTGGCCTTCTTTTCTGACTCCTGTTGCTTGAAATTGTTTTCATTTCACACTGCATAGAGCATCCAAATTGTTTAGGGTTTTTTTGTTTTCATGGGTTTTGTTTTCAAATTCTTAGATATTCCTTTCCCAAGTAATCTTTCTCTTTATTAGCCGTCCTTTTAAAAATTAAAAAAAAAATTCTAGGTACACTTTACACCAATCTATGTTGGTTTTGTTCTTTATTTGTTATATGATGGCTGTGTAGATTAAAACATCATGGTCATACCAGAGACTAAACAAAACTACCCCAGAAGATTTTGCCAAAACCAGGTATTTTTCAAAAATCTGATGATGGAGGAAGAAGTATTTTGTTTGTTCCTGTACAACACCTGACTGAGCACACTGCTCTTGATGGCTTGGAAGACCATATTTTCATTAGCTTAGATAGTCTGGGCTAATAAAAAATCAGTGGTCTATTTTATCTGAGTTTTAAAAAGGTAAAGATCCAGGATATTGGCTCCAGTGGTTCCAGAGTTTTTATTGGCTTTGGTGATTCCCAGGTCTCTTTATCCAGTCTGACACAACTTCATGTTTGGGCTTCTCAGCAAGGGAAAAGGCCACAAGACATATGCCTGGACTCGACCTACCCCATAACATCTCTTAGATGGTGCAAAAAAAATCACAAACATAGACTAATAAAATGTTGCTTTTATAGGTCAGGCACTATCGTATGATTAAATATTATTGAATTAAGTTCTGAAGTTTTTCTAAGTAATGACCAAATCTCACTGCATAATTATATAAAAGTGCTGATTCCTCAGCTCTGTATATTGAGAGTGACCTAAATTTGATGTTCAATAAGATATTCAAAAACTTTTTAATTGCATGCAGATGGCAAAGACGAATAAAGTCAGCATTTCAAATGAAAAGGTTCCGTCCACTCCCTTAGATGGTATTTTCCAGCTGATGAAGACATCTATACTGAGACTCAGAAATGAAGAAATGAAAAAATTGAAAAAATGGAAGGAATGCATTTTATAAACTGAAATAGTTCCATAGAACTACACATTTATTACAGAAATAAGGGAATATAAGATTACACTTAAAGTTCACAAAAGAGACAAGATTGCTCCTTTACTTGGTTTGTTCTACATCTAAAACCATAACAAATCCTTTCTCTTTTTTTCTAACCCAATCTTTCTTATTACTACGTCTTGGTGTAAGAGAAGTCCCATATGACAAAATGGGCATTTGTTTTACATTGTCTTAAACTGGATGGATCAAATGATTGGATAATAGGCATACAACTACCATTGCTGTTAATCTGTCTGTGAGGAAAAAAAGAATTTTCTTGGGCTTATTTTTAATTTGAATATGTTTCTGTGGGTATACTTTCTGCTGTGTTCATCTAAATCTGCATTTTACTTGCAGCCATAGTCAGTTTTAAGTTACATGCCATTAGGGAACATTCGTTGTATAAAATAAATAATGGCTTCTGGGAAATGTTGCCACTGTAACAAAACAGCTTCTTTAACATCCCCTATTTGTCGTGTGCACACTCTTTGAACTGTTAAGATTAGCAATAAGACTCTTAAGTCTTACTGAAGATAAAATAGTTTTGCTATCCCTTTACTGGATATGCTGCTGCATGTATGGCTTTGTTGTTGTGGTCGTTGTTGTTGTTGTTGTAAGTGTTTCTTACTCCAAATGATTGCAGTGTGTTTTTCTTGTCCTCCAAAAAACAAGCAGTAAACTGCCTCTTCTGTTGAACAGAACATTCTGCTGTCCTCATAGTGGTGCTGTCCTCTGACTCCATGCACTCCAGGCTATGAGAAGGTAACACTAGAGAAGTGTCACCCCAAAGCTCTTTGACTGGCATCTAGCATACTTCAGTCTTTTTCTACCTCTTGCTCTATTCTGTTTTCACATTTATTACTAGATTCTGTTGAGCAATGAACAGATGTTCTTCCTACTGTGCTGTATGATAGTTTTAAGTCACTTTTTTTAGAACAGATGTTCTGCATGCACTTCATTTTCTTTATTTTTTATGAGTTAACATCTGACAGCTATTTCTTACTTAAATTTAAGGATGAATGTTCACCAGGGAATCCCACCCAGGCCATGGGCCAACATTTCTAGAAATTAGTTAGCTCAGGGTACAACAGCACGCCAGAAGACATTGATGCATCAATAACAACAATAAGAAAAACAGTTCTCCAAGGGGATAGGAAGGGAAACCATTGAGTTTAAGCCACAGCAAGTCCACATTCAAAATTAATAGCCTGCAACCAGGCCAATTCACATGGGGAGTCAGACAGCACATCAGAGTTCAGAAACAAGAACCAGAGCCAGGAAAGAAGCTGAAGTAGAACAACAAACAGACAGATGCACGGGGAAGAGAAAAGACACATAAGTTAGACTAAAAGAAATACCAGCTAGATCTGCATCAGGCACATGGTAGGAATCCCATAAATGCTAGCTGGTCATAACAGTCCAAAATATTTCTGGGGAACCTAGCTCGTCCACCAAGTAGTAGTCAAGAACAAAAAGGAGCCAAGGGAGACCCATAGGTACCTGTTTGGTGGATGTTACCAAAAGCTTACAAATTTTCACTAAAGGGCTTAGTGTTTTCACAGGAAAATACTTAGAACTGGTTCACTTAGGAAGGAGCTGTCTTCCAGCTGTTGAAGTTTAAGCCTATCTGGAAATTAAGCGCCATGTAGCCACTCACCCAACCCTCCCCTTCCCTCACAAACCAGCGGAAAGGGGAGGAGAATCAAAGTAAAACTCATGGGTTTGGACAGGAACAGTTTAATAAGGAAAGCAAATTCTGTGCACAGTAGCAAAGGAAAACAAAGAAATAATTCACTGCTTCCCATGGGTTCAGCCACCTCCAGGAGAGCAGGGCCCCATCAGACATGGCAGTGAATTGAGAAGACAAAAACCATCTCTCCAAATGTCCCCCCCACTTTATGGGAATGATGTCACATGGTCTGGAATATCCCTTTGGTCAGTTGGGGTCACCTGTCCTGGCTGTATCTCCTCCCAGCCTCCCATGTACCCCCAACTCCCTTGCCAGGTAGCAGCAGGGACAACAGAAAAAGCCTTGGCTCTGTGTAAGCCCTGCTCAGCAATAACAAAAATGTCTCTGTGTTATCAACCCTGTGTTCAGCACAAATCCAAGACACAGGCCCAGACTAGCCACTGCAAAGAGAATTGGCTCAACCCCAGCCAAAACCAGCACACAGCAGAATAAAATAATCCCATTTTGAGTTTTGGCATAAAAAGAAGTGACACTTCTAAGGAATAAAATGGATTCTAGCAAAATGGGTCTTCGAACATTGGAAAAGGTGTTCAGCTGCAGATTTGTCAGCATTTTATCTGCTCCAATTTATCCATCCCTAATACCTTGTTAGAATAAGATTTAAAATATTGCTGGACTTCATGTGCACAGTTCCATATGTATGTGTTTTATTTATCTGTAAGAAAGAAAAAAACAAACAAGGCAGGACAGGCAAGCTGTATTATACGTCAAATTAGACATCAAAACACCAAAAACTCCAAAAACTTTTAACAAATAGGTAATTGGAAGGTGTTTGACCAACCCCAAGACTTTCAGCAACAGAAATTCTTCACAAAGTCTCTTTTTTCGGAGGGTGGACACAGGATGAGGGGACACATATCTGAATTTATATTTTGAAGAATACCAGTTCTTCAAGGGATTAATTTGTGCAATAAACCTGCTGTTGATTGAGACGGAAATAGAGTTTTCCACGGAAAATCTGGGATAACTCAATAGTTTTGCGATTTTTCATCACTCAAGGGTAAGTGTATATGTATAATAAATATGAGTTGAAGATCTCCACATGAAACCTATCTGCATTAAAACTGAAGCTAAATTAGAGCATGCTACTGAATAAGTCCTCAGAATACTAAGTCCATTTGGCTTTCTACTTTATTTAGCTGAATCACAATAGAGGTCAGGATCCCTACAGAATTTAGTGAAGTTTTCTCTTTTTCTGTTTTCATATTTCACATTTTTTATCACATTTTTATTTAGCTATGATTGCTAACGTAAACCAGACTGGCTTGCTGTGTCGACTGTCACTAACATGAATTAGCCAGGCTACAAAAGAAACAATGTAATTTAAATCCTGCTTCTTCCCTGATTGACAATTCAAGATCATCCAAATGTCACTGACCTATGTTTTCTTTACTGTAGTGTCTGCTTTTGGGGATTTTCTATATCTTTTTACTGTAAGAAGCCTTGTGGTCCAGTATGACAGAGACACTACTTATAGACTTTATTAACAAGTGCAATTCTTACCAAAATACATAACCTTACCCTATTTGACTGTGCATTTATCTACACATACTCTTACATGAAAATGAGAGGAGGGAAATTTTTAGTTTAAAGATAGAACAAATTATGTAAAAGCTTGTGCTCATATCAAACGGAACAGGACTTACCAAGGCGTTACTATTTTCTGGAAGTAGCAAATGTCTTCTTCCTGTTTGTATTAGACTGTTGACATTTTTAAATAGCTATATTATCTGAACATGTATTTCTGAAAACAAGAGCATCCCTACTATACTTTTTTCTAATGACTAAAACAGAAAGGCAACCTCAACCTAGAAGTATGTAGCAGTTTGAAAGCTAAAACATGCATTGCTTTTCTTTGGTCGTGTTTTCTGTGAGATAAGTATTAAGAGAAAAACAAAGCAGGCACAAAACTTGACAGAATAGAAGAGATTTATTAACAGACTTAAGATAAAGAAGGCAACAACATGACAAACTTTCAGAACTCTTTTTCTCC